>CAUYRH010076336.1:0-35277 GCA_963574655.1 Perodicticus potto | reverse complement strand
GCCTTCCTGCTCTATGCTCTCCTTGGGCAAGTGCATCAATCACTTTTTCACATTTAAATAACTTCTCTGTAAAAAACCTCTATGAAATATCTTATTTTATAACAGTGAAATTGCTTTCTCTTTTGTCTTGTGATTTTTCTTGAGGTGAAACTTAAGTTTTTGTGTGAGTAGTACTATTATACCTATCTTGAGTGTCTTGCTTGTACTGTATCACATCATACCTTTGTTTAATTCTTAATAAACTGTTCACTTGTTAAAAAAAAACCCTCTATTGCTACTAGTAACGATAAAACTAATAAGACTTATCAAGTCTTTGCACGTATTAGCTTATCAGTCACTTATCATAAAAAAATCCATGCTAACAATATCTCCATTACATTTAAAAAAATACAGTTATAGAAGGGTAAGGCAATTTGCCTAAGGTTACATAAGCAGGTGTAGAGCTAGGATTTAAACTCAAGCTACTTGACTCCAAAACCTTTCTGTTAATCACTGCGCTGTATCCTTACAATCCCAACTTTCTCTCACCCGTCCAGATCCCTCTTCTGAACTTCACCATCACACAGCCAAGTGCCTATGTGCCACTGGTTTTGCTAAATCAGCTCTACCTCAGCATGCTTGGAATTGAACTCTGACGCCTATCCTCCCCCATATCTCTTTCTAATCGTCTTTTGCCTCAACTTCCCCTTTTTAGTAGCTGACACCACACTCATTTGCTCAAACCTGGATTAAATGGATGGCACTTTCTATTCTCATTTATCTAGCTGGCAAAGCCTGGAAACACACAGGTACATACACACACAGGCACAAACGCACATGTGTGCACATACACACAGGCTTCTCTCCAAACTCATCAAAGAGTGCAAATTGATTGCCATGTCGCTCTTAAAATTCCCCTATTGCTCCCCATTGATTTAATGATAGTTTTCCAAATTATTTTCATGACAACTACTTACCCATGATTGGCTTCTACTTCCCTTGGCATAGCTTCATCTCCCAAACCACCCAATAATGACTCCCGACCACTCCGGCCTCTCTGCTTTCTCTGTTCTTCATGTGTGCTATTTCTACACCGGGCTTTCTGTGGGTACATTTTCTGCCAGATCATTTGCTCTATCATGTCCCTTCTTAACCTTTGGAGATCAGACTAAACTTCTTTTCTCATTTAGTCTCATTTCACTGTAGACTGTTCCTTCATAGCACCTCTTATCACAATTCTAGAATCATGTATATGTTTACATAACTCTGTTTAATATTTTTTCCCAATAGACTAAATGCTCTATACAAATAAAGAATGGATCTCTTAATAACTTCCATGTTTTGAACATTGCACAGTGCTTGAAATATAGTTGAAGTTCAACATATATTTGTTGAATGAATAAAGTCAAAGATATGATGGTGTCCCCAAAGCTTCAAAAAGTTGAGCAAGGTCTAAATCAATGGTTCTTATATTCAGGTATTCAGTTCAGTGTATGATGCTCTTCATTAAAGTTAGGCAAGAGTTTCAACCATGAAATGGGAGTGATTTCTGTGTAAGAGTAATATCGAGCGAATTATTATAAATTGCAGTATGTATGAAAGTACAGTATCCTCTAAACTACTGGTACTCCATTTGGTCAGCAGCCTTCCTTGGTTTCTATTACTCCTCAAAAGCTAGTACTATACTATTAAAAAGACAGCCTAATAAAAAGACCATTTAGGAAATTATTATCTTTACTGAGACTCTTAGAAGCAGGGGGTGGGATTAAAGACCTTCCTTGGACTAAAATGGAATAAACAGAGTCTTTTAGGACTGCTCCACCCAATTTCTTTGTTTGAAACAAACAAGCAAACTTTCTTTGTTCTTTCTTCTCAGTTGAAACTTAGCTTAAAGGTAAACTATGACATCTAAATCACATTTAAACCTTGGTAAGTAGATAATGGTTCCCAGCAACTGTCAGTATTTCTGGAAAAGGAAGGGATCAAAAACTAAAAGGATTTTCTTCACTAAAGCTTCAATACATGGTATTTTCTTAAGTCACATTCTGTTGGGTAGTTACAAGAGATAGGCTAACATCTGCTGCTAAAAGATATACATAAGATAGTGTGATGAAGGGTGGGTGCCCCCCTCTCTGTTGTCTTGTCAGACTCCAGCTTTCAAATTTATGGAGTGTGTGTTTGGGGGGAGGGGGAATACTGATATCTAATGCCTTTAGGAAATGTTGGCTAGAAACATGACCTCCTTGGTATAGGTCTTCCCATCAGTTAACTACTAATTTCAGCAAAGGGAAATAAATTCAGATCTCAGTGACAAAAATTACCCTTCAGTTCTTTCATCTTTGTTGTTAATGCTAATGGCTAATAGGGATCAGAAACCTTAACCCAACTCTGTCATGTTTATGGCAAAGGGAAAATGGAATAGCCCGGAGTTGTAAAGCTTCACTTTGAGGTTGTTTTCTGTTTTCTAATTGCTGTCTTAGTTCACTTGGTTGATACCTCTCTGCTGGTAGAACATCACTTCCCATCAGGGCATCTGGTGTCTAGTCTCTTTCTTTCCCAACCAAAGAAGACTCCTACCCTTGTTCTCTCAGTTAACATCACTAGGCAAGATAACACACAAACACACAGCCAGCATTTGGCATCTGCACTTTCAGAGGAAGTTATTGAAAGTGAGATATTAAAGATTGATGTCTTAGATTCCTATGCCAATGCCAGAGGGTGAAGTGATTTCCAAGGTTACGTGGACCGCTCTTGGCAGAGAGGACTGTAAATGAAAGGTCAGATTTTTTCATCACTGTGGTGAGTCTGGACTCTTTCCCACTAAAGAGATAAAAAACACTAATTATTCTTATAATGGTAACAGAAATGAGAAGATTGTAACATTGAAGGGTGTCACATAGAAGCATTAAGTGACATTCACCACATTCTGCATTCTATAAATGTTTGAGCAGGTGGTGTGTGGTCCACACTGTTCTAAATACTTTGGATACATCCATGAGCAGAACAAAATTGCTTCCTGAGCACAGTTTACAGACCAGTTGGGGTATTTGTATGTATATGTGTATGCACATGTGTGTTTACAATATGGGTGTGTGTGTAGAGAAGTCAACGAGTAAAAACACAAATGTAATATGTAAATTTATTAGAGGGTGATAAAAACTATGGAACATGGGGTAACTTGGAACAAGATCATAGGAATTAACAGTGCCCAGGCAGGGTTCGGAAACCTGTGACCTTCTGATTTCAAGATTGTTCTTTTTTAAGCACCAAATGAGGCAAGAAAAGCTTCATCTTTCTCTGCTTTGCCCCCTTTTATTTATTTATTTATTTTTGAGACAGAGCCTCAAGCTGTCACCCTGGATAGAGTGCTGTGGCATCACAGCTCACAGCAACCTCCAATTCCTGGGCTCAAGCGAGTCTCCTGCCTCTGCCTCCCAAGTAGCTGGTACTACAGGTGCCTGCCACAACGCCCGGCCATTTTTTGGTTGCAGCCACCATTGTTGTTTGGCAGGCCCAGGCTGGATTCAAAACCGCCAGCTCAGGTGTATGTGGCTGGCGCCTTAACCCGTTGAGCCACAGGCGCCGAGCCTTAGCCCCTTTTAATAAAGGCATTTGTTCTGTGAAGTTTGGATTCCACCAGTTGGCGACACTTGGGGATCTGGAGGGCCTCATGTGGGCATGAGGCCACAGGTTCCCCACTTGCAGGATAGGCTACATTGTAGAGCATACTTAAAAGTGAAGAATGACTATTTAGGGAACAAGATTTCCAAGCAAAAGAACTAGCCAGAAAAAATTTAATTCCTCTTACAGGGCAGCTGAGCATTACTAAAATCCCCCTGCATTTCCCCCCGTTCCCCACCGCCCATTCTTATCCTGATGCCCAGGGACCATACCTTGGAAGAACAGCATATGAGGCATGAATCACTTCTTCCAATAGATCTCAGATGACCTCACAACCACCCAAGGAGTAAGTGAGGTGCTGTCTCTAGATGGAGGGGATATCACCCACTCAAAGAAACATTACTCTGTTTTTAAATCCTGTAATGTTTTCTTCCATACTAAGCTTCTCTCTTTAAAAATTCTATATATTATAAATACATAGATGTCTAAATTATTATTATTATATATTAATGTTCTAAAGAATATGGAAAAGTAGAAAATAAAATCCATCTTTTCTTTTTTGATTATTGTTGGGGATTCATTGAGGGTACAAAGAACCAGGTTACACTGATTGCATTTGTAAGGTAAAGTCCCTAAGATAATTATAATTGTGTTCGGTCCCCAAGAAGAGCATCATACCCTGTGACCCCCAACCCCTCTCCCTGCCACCCCTTCCCACACACCTCAATGTGTACTAGGTCATCAATAGTCCTCATATCAGAACTGAGTACGTAAGATTCTTGCTTATCCATTCTTGTGATGCTTTAAGAATAACATGTTCCACTTCCTTCCAGTTTACTACAAAAGATGTAAAGTCTTCATCTTTTTAATGGCTGAATAGTATTCCATGGTATACATATGCCACAGCATGGTAATCCATTCCTGGGTTGGTAGGCATTTAGACTATTTCCACATTTTGGAGATTGTAAATTAAACTGTGATAAACAGTCTAGTGCAAAAGTCCTTATGATAAAAGAATTTTTTTTCTTCTGGATAGATGCCTAGCAATGGGATTGCAGGATCAAATGGGAGGTGTAGTTTGAGTTCTTTGAGGATTCTCCATACTTCCTTCCAAAAAGGTCATTTTAATTTGCAGTCCTGCCAGCAATGTGGAAGTGTTCTAAAATCCTTATTTTCTAATCCCTGGAAACAGAACCCATCTTTCTTTGGGCAGGGACATTAAATCTCAGTCACATTTAGGGGGCTCTTTCCCCTCCCCATGTTGCTGTCCAGGATTCTTAGGGGAAGCATCCTCTGGTCTTCGGTTCATGCTGGTCAGACTGATGTGGTCATTGTTCATTTCTATGTTTTCTTGAAGACAAGAGAACATGATCTCCACTTTGGGCTCAAGGGCAGTGACCAAGCCTGAGAGCCTCTCTGTGCCTTACCTGGCCTCCCTGAGCACCTGGAACAGCGAGTCTCATGCAACAAAGGATCCCCTTTGTGGTTGAGGAGCTTTGCACTTGTCACGGCAACTGCAAAACCTCACTCCCTTGGATTTACATGCCTTTGAATTTCCAGGATTGGTCACTTCTACCCTTCAAACTCCAAGCACTGGACTCCCTTTCCCCATGCCTGGACCCTATATTGGTGTCCTTCAAAAGCCTGACATGCAAACTGTTTGTTTTTCCTTTTGAGAAGAAGAATTTAAAAAACGTACATATCTTTAGAAAAACAATCTAAATTCTTCTCGCTTAGGAGGAGAAGGGAGAAAAAGATAAACATTGTTTAGTTCTTTTTCCTTAAAAATGCATAGGTATATTTCAAATTTTACAAACAAGTTCATCCTCGTCCTACGTAAAAATCTTGTACCTTCTTTGTGCTCACTCAAAACACCTCAGAGACCTTTTTTTATTGAGTTCATCCATAACAATCTCTGTTCTATTTGAGATTGGCATTACCTGCCAATAACCACTTCCATATTGACAGACAAGGTTGTTTCTCATTTTGTGATTGATGACTAGTAATGCTGCAGTGAGCAATTCTGGGCGGATAAATCAGTACCCTTTTATGAATATATGTGTATGGCTGAATCCTAGCAGTGGCATTGCTGAATTATTGCTTAGGACATGTGTATTTTAAATTTGAGTAGAGTAGGTATCATTAACTGACCTCCAAAAGATTGTTCTGATGTATGTTTCCACAGATTAAAATGGTATCTATTTCTCCACACAGCTTTGTAAGTATATCACTTATTTAGTATATTCTATGTGTCAAGCAAGCTCATTTGTAAGCGTTTTTTGTATGTTATCTCATTCTATCTTCCTCACAATCTTGTGACTTAGGTAGGGACTATTTATTTCCCTGTTGAAGAGGAATCAAGCACAGAGAAGTTAAGTAATGCGTCTGAGGTCACACAGCTGATAAGTGCTGCAACCAAGACTGGAACCCAGGTAGTCTGATTTGAGAGGCTATGTTTTTTTAGCTCCTGTCAATCTTAATATTTATCATTCTGATAGGTAAAAACTGGCATTGCATAGGTGACAAAAATTCCCTCCTTTATTATAAATGAGACTTTATGCATTCATTGGCTACTGAGTTTATTTCTATAAACACTCATACAATTTTATTTTTCTATTGTGCTATGTATCTTTAAATTGATCTGAGTAAATTATGAATTTACTCAGAATTAATTCAGAATTTCAGAATTATGAAATTATGAAAAATTACTCCTTCATCATATGTTGGAAAGTTTTCCTTCCCTTACATTGTTTGCCTTAACTTTGGCTGTGGTCTTTTAAATTTCTTTTGCTATGTATAATATGAGTTTTAAACTGTGTCATTAAAATTATCAGTTTTGATTTAGAGGATTTCTGTAATGCTTTAAAAGTCCTTTCCATACAAGGTAACAAAAAGTAGTTTGCCTGGGTTGTTGTTTAAAATATTTGTGGGTTTTTTTCAATGCATATTGTACATTTTTCAATTAATTTTTTTTTTGCAGTTTTTTTTTTTTGACTGGGGATGGGTTTGAACCCACCACCTCTGGTATATGGGGTCAGCGCCCTACTCCTTTGAGCCACAGGCACTGCCCTTTCAATTAATTTGATATAATAAATAAGGTGATGCTTTATTTTTCCTTTGATATCAATATTAAACCAATATTAACTATGAAATAGCTCAGAAGTGCCACCTTTATAATGTGTCAACTTTGTCTTTATCTATGTAAACATAGAGTAAAATTAGATGTTTTTTAAGTATATTCACAAAGTTGTACAAACATAACTACTATAATCCCAGAATCCCTATAGGTGATATTTTGAGGCTGATTCTTTTTTTTTTTTTTGAGAAAGAGTGTCACTTTGTTGCCCTTGGAAGAGTGCTGTGGCGTCACAGCTCACAGCAACCTCACACTTTTAAGCCATTCTCTTGCCTCAGCCTCCCAAGTAGCTGGGACTAGGCACCGGCCACAATGCCCAGCTAATTTAAGGCTGATTCTAAACTTGCAGTTTAATAGATGCGTTTCTGTATCCATCAGAGCTGCAGCAGTGAGCCTTTTAATTATCAGAGTTTTAGAATGTATTTTAAAACATAAATCAATAAATTTATGCTTCTTCCTTTCTGGAAGGCAGGGAAGAATGAATTCTTCTGCAAAGCATTAATTATTTCTGGGACACAAGTAACCCCAATAGTTTTATTTTAGCGAAAACTGAGATTTAGAAAGTGCTTCACTGCCTTGGATCTGCTCCTGTTAACCTTACTGATTTTGATTCTAACCCAAGGTCTGTTTGGGTTAGAATTGTACCCACTTATCCATGAAAAGTAGCCCCATTTCTTATACCATTAATATAAGACTTGTGTTTTCCTGGTGTCTTAGGAGTATTTAATGAGATAATCACATGTACCTTCTCTTTGCGTTAAAGCTAATTTTACAAACATTATGTTTATCTGCCTCTGCCACTACTTGCTGAAATGTGTGCCCAATATCTGCTGTTTGCTAGCTGCTGTATGGCGGGAGGTGAGGAGTCCTAGCTCTTCATTTGGGTCCGGAAAGTACTTAAAAGAAGACTTCTTTTTACAAAGAAAGAGTAAAGCAAACTCTGAGCGTCTGACTTTTCACACCTTCAGTTCCCCATCTCTGGCTTCAGGAAGCTTTGCTCTGAATGTAAAGTATTTCTCAGCTGAGGGTAAAGTAGCATTTCCTCTTTCCTGGTTCTTTGTGGTGCAGTCTACCCGAAGTGAATGTGGAGACTGTGGCATCTCCGTAATTTAAACAGTTGGCCTCCCTGTGTCTGCGTCTGTCTGAGCACTGGCCAGGCCTCTGTGCAGGCTGTAACCGCCGATTTCAGATGTCACGTTCTTAGTGAACAAGTGAGCCACTGTTCCTCTTGTTTGCCAGCCCCCGCGACAGCCCTGAGCAGGTGGGTGCTGCTCCCGGTGATAAAGTGGTAACGAGCACCTAATTATGGATAATTGCATAATGAGGGGCGCTCTTGCTTCTGCCAGTTCACGGTCGCAGCTGGTACCTGAACAACTTCTGCGTGTGGCAACAGGTTACTGTCTTCTGGAAGCATTTGAGGGGAGAGGCAGCGCGCCAGCGCACCAGCACGGATTACATTATCCCAACAAGTCGGTGCCTGATTCCTGTTTCTCCAGGGCAGGATGGGGAACTTGACTAGGCATTCTCCTAATTATCCAGAGAGATTAGTTTGTGCACCTAGGCTATGGACTAATGATAATGTCTTCCATTTGTAGAGGGCCCTAAATATTCAGACTGTGCAAATACACCCTCCTGAGTTTCTGCAACAAGCCGCCGGGCGGGTCTGTAACTGTACCTACCGTGTGCGGGTCTGTCACCGCGCCTCCAGTGTGCAGAAAGTTGCAGCGCAGCGTTCCCAGCACCGGCCTGCTTGTAAGCATCACCTTATTTACTAAAAATGCATATTTCCCAGTCCCTTCTTTAGGATCTGTTGAATACAAATCTGCCAAGGTAGTTAAATAAGTTAAGGCTCCCTTCCCAGCTCTGCCACTCCGAGTTGAGCAAGTCACAATTTTGGTGGTCCTCACCTTTCTCAAGTTGGAGATGAGATGAAAATGTCTGAGATGGGCGAGTGTGATCTTAGGCTGCATTGCTCACTCGGCGGGAACTGTTACTTGACTACTCTAAACCAATCACTCAGTCACATGCTACATGTAGCACATCACATTAAAAAATAAAAAAGACTGCCAAGAAAAGTCCACATGGGTTTTATTCTTTTTACTTAAAAAAAAAAATTCTTCTTTTCCTTTCCTTCCCTTCCCTTCCTTTATTTTTCTTCCCTTTCCTCCCCTACCCTGCCCTGCCCTGTCCTTCTCTCCCCAAGCTGCCCCACCTGATGCTGACTGTGTGCAGACTACACTTTCTATCTCCACATAGTCCTTTTTGTTTTAAACACAAAGATTTGGGATGGCTTGCTACTCAGCAATAGAAAACTGGTAGACTGTGTAGGAGGGAGTGTAGGGTATGTATTTGAGTGATGGAAACAAGAAGGGGGAGTGGTGTTGAGTCACACTATGGCTAACTCTTATTGTGAGGGGACTGTACATGGTCTAATTGGCAATGCTGGTTGTACATGTAAGAGTTCTAGCAGATGGAGGTGGTGAGAAATGACATTAAAGGCAAGGGAAACTGTCATAGGAAAATATTCTGTTATTACCAGCAGGTTGAGTCAAGTTCAAGTCAACTTGAATTTACTGAGACTTTCTGGAGTGAAAGACATCAGAAACAACAAACACAAGACTTTCAAAGGAGAAAATATTTGTTAAGGTCGGGGCACTGTCAAGGGCATGCAGGAATGTCACTCACCCCGCCAGGCCCTGCAGGGGAGGGTTTCTTTGGTGAATTTACTGTGGTTCTGGGTTTGGTTCCCAGGCTGAAAGTTTCAGAAACTTGTTCTTTCAATGTACTGGGACTGAAGAGAAAATACATTAATCAAACTCAAAACCCAGTATTTTAACACCAGCATTCTAATTTAGTCATTTATAACAAGGGCTGTCACCTGCCTGGAATATGCCTCTCAGCATGTCCAGCACATTCCTTCCTTGTCGGCAGACCTACATATGAAGCCAAAATCCTAATCACCAATCTTATTGGGCATGAAATCAAAAGGAGCAGCAGCTGAAGCTGCTCTTTAATGAGCAAGCAGAGAATGTATGAGGCAGATGTGGTCATGATAAGAGGAGCTTCCAAGGGGCTTGGACTAGACAACATCCGGCTATGCAGGACTTTCACCCCTGGACTGTTCCCAGCATATTTACGGACACTCCTCTCTCTGACCTTCACTGGGGAACAAACACGCATTTCTTTTACAGTGACACATTTTGCTTTAGACAAGTGGGGGTAGGGAAATTCCTGGAGTCATTCTGTTTCTGCTTGCTAGCATCTCTCTCTGAGGACCCAAATTGTATATCAACGTCACAATGCCAGTTAAGTCAATTTAATTTTCAAGTTCTTTTGGGGGGAATGCCTTGTAGTAGTTCTAACCATATCCAAATACAACCATCTTAAAAGCTACCTGGATTAGAAAACACAAGAGATTCATGATAGACACTTTTTTTTTTTTTTAGCCAAAGAGGTGAAGGGAATGGTTTAAGGCCTGGAAGGGCTTTTCCCAGGAAAACTGTACCCAGGTGAGTAAAAGACAAGACTTTGGGAAGATCTAAAGTGTGGGGATTATAATGTGTGGCTAACAAGCAAGCCCCAGGGGGACAGGGATGATGCAACGACAAAAGTCCAAGGGGTGAGAGAATTTCCTTCTTGGAGAAGCAAAGAGTGGCGTGGGTTATGGGAACAGTCACAAGGAAGTGTGATGATACAGTTGTTTTGTAGACTTAAGCTTGTTTGTTCCCTCTTCAAGAGTTTGTTTATTTCTGGGCAATATCCCCAAACTTTGGGGACACCAGGTGAACACGTGCCAGTCTCAGACCAGGTCTGTGTGCTTTTCCATGTGGCTCCTTACAGAAAGATCTTATGCGTGCTTCATGAACAATAAGAATTTATGTCTCACAGTTCTGGGAGTCGGAGGTCTGAGCTCCGGGTGCTGGCTTGGTTGGGTTCTGGTGAGGACTCTTTTTGTGGGTTGTGGACTGTGGACTTCTGACTGTGCCCTTACCTTATGTGGTAAGACTTTATGTCCCCCTGAATTAATTATTTGATTAATTTTAACTGAAAAACTTAAAAAAAAGGTTATGTTTTGGAATGGCTAAATTGGGCTAATTAACATATGCATTACCTCACAAACTTGGCTAATTTCTAGCACCTTCACCAGGATCATGGACTTGGTGTTTTTCAGATGTTTAGTTTTCCCACTGTTTCACGTGGTGATGAGATTCCCGCACAGGGTCCCAAGGTAAGGGCAAGGTAACTTTTTTTTGTGGCAAGAATTCTAAAATTTACTCTTAGCCATTTTCCAGAACACAATGCATTGTTATTAACTATAGTTACCTCATTATACAATAGAGTTCTTGAACTATTGCTTTTATCTAACTGAAATTTTATATCTTTTTAAACCAATATCTCCTCAATTATCAGGCCTTTTTCATTTTCATGAGCGCTCTATCCATAAGATCTGATCAACTCCCCAAGACCCCATCTCTTAAAGTGTTAAATATCTTTAACACCATTGCTGCATCACATGGTCATCAACACTTTGCTAAGAGTAACCTCTCTTGTAGAAAGAATTATCCAGATAAAGTGCTGACAAATTGAATCTACAGAGAACTCAGATTAATTAACAGGAAAAGAGCAAACGATCCCATCTATCATGGGGCAAGAGACATGAACAGAATCTTCTTTGAGGAAGACTAACAAATGGCCAAAAAACTCATGAAAAATGCTTGTCATCCCTAATCATCAGAGATGTGCAAAACCACCCCAAGAAAGCACCTAACCCCAGTGAGAATGGCTCACATCACAAAGTCCCAAAGCTGCAGATGCTGGGATGGATGTGGAGAGAAGGGAACACTTTTACACTGTTCATGGGACTGCAAATAAATACAGCTTCTATGGAAAGAAACATGGTGAATCCTCAAAGTGCTAAAAATAAACCTTCCATTTGATCCTGCAATTCCATGACTAGGTATCTACCCAGAAGAAAAAACAAATCATTTTAGCATAACGAAATTTGCAGTGGATTGTTTAGCAGAGCCCAGTTCCCAATTGCCATGACATGGAATCAGCCCCAGTGCCCATCATCACATGAATAGATTAATAAACTGTGGCATATGTACACCATGGAGTACCTTTCAGACATAAAAACGATGGAGACCTTACCTCTTTTGTATTTACCTAGATAGAGTTGAAGAACATTCTTAGGAAAGCATCACAAGAATGGAGAAGTATTCAATGTACTTAATTCTAATATGACACAAATAGATAAATAACTATATGCCCACAGGAATGAAAAACACAAACTCAAGGGGGATGGAGGAAGAAAGGTGGGAAGGGAAGTGGTAAGCCCTCACCTAATGGACACAAGGTGGGGTACACAGCACACCCCCGGGTGAGGGACTGAACTAGAACTTAAACTTTACCTAACAAATGCAAATGATGTAACCTAATCATTTCTACCCTCATATTAATCTGAAATAAAAAATTAGTTAATTAAAAAAACAATTTATTGTAATAAACAAGTGAGTTTTCTCCTAGAAAATAGAACTCTTAGTAGGAATATTCCTTTGGCTCACCACTTAGGCAGTTATCCTTTTAGCCCTAAAATGAATATCAGTGAATTTAGGAAGTATCTAAGTTCTGTGGCTTGTCAAAATATGAGGTTAAAAAAAAAATTTTTTAAAAAGTCTGTTGAAAAAAAAAAAAAGGAAGAAAAAGACTTTTAGGTACGAACAACAAGTCCCTCAAGTTGGCTAATTTCTAGCATCTTCACCAGGATCATGGACATGGTGTTTTTCAAATGTTTAGTTTTCCCACAGTTTCACGTGGTGATGAGATTCCCGCACAGGGTCCCAAGATAAGGGGATGCTTACCCAAGGACCACGGAACTCTCGTGCATTCCCAGACTAGAAGCTGGGCTACTCCTCCTTTAGTTTCCCAGCCCCTGAAGCTTTGATGGCCTGCTCTGGAGGAACAGGACCTCTCCGGCTCTCTTCTTTCAGGGTACTTTTCCCGCCCCAGCAGATAATGCCCTAGAAAGGAAGTGGCAGTACTCCTGGCATCTTGGGCTTTGTGGATGCAGGTAGCTGGGTTTGTCCCTTTCCCTTCCTGTCTGGTCCCTACTCTGTCTTCATCCCCCTCCCAAACCTGTCTTCTGTCAGGGCCCCTCTCTGCATTCTGGGTTCTGACTCACTTTCTAGAGGGCTGCAAGAAGGCTCTCCCTTATGCTGTAAATGTCCCTGTGCAAGGGCTGTCTCCTCCTTGCAGGGGTATTTTTGAATACAGAGGTGACCAATGGTTACCAAAACTTGCACTAGCACAGCCCTATGTGTTACCCTGCCATGGACTTCAGATACTTCATTCAATGATACTGCAATTCATTTTTCTAGAGCAGAGCTAGGAAGGAATGCCTCTCTTCTGTGTTCTGATATTTTGTGGGCCCTGTGGGAGTGCCAGTCACAAAACCATCCCTGGCCATTGGAGAGACAGTGGTGTTCAAAGAGGAGAGGTGTCATCGACAGCTTCCCTCAGCAGCTGTTTTATAACGGCTGCCTGTGCCAGGCATAATTTATTGCATTTGGAAAAAGATCAAAAGCGAAATGCTATAATAGTTTCATTCACCACTCATTAAATCCAGGTATAATGTGATGCATCTGCTATTGCTCTTGCAGGGAAGGTATGATGATTGGGCCTTCATGTGGACTCCAAAGCAACAGAAGCCTGCCCCTACACAGTGCACAAGCACCAGTCACCACGGAAAACCAGGTCCTGGGGTTAGAACACACAGCACAGCCTTTGGGAACCCCATCCACATGGACTGAGCACAGGCTGTAGAGCGGGGGTGCCCAAACCATGGCCCTTGGGCCCCACGCTGATGATTTTGTGAAGACATTTTCTGCTTATCTTGCTTGATCATCAGATATCACAAAAAGAATGCATGAACCTTTTATTTTGCTTATGAAATTTCGTTAGTGTTTGTGCATTTAATATGTGGTCCAACTCTTCTTCCAATGTATGGCAGAAAAAAAGAAAAGGTTGGACACTCCTGGGAGTCTCAGGAATGGGCCAGAGCAGACATGGGGGAAGGGCCTCTTGTTCTCCTGGGCAGACATCCCTGGAAGGATAGCCCAACACCTGGAGATGTGGGTTGCTGCTTCACTGCACAGGTCCTCAGACCCCAGGCTTCATGGGAGGCACAGAGAGACATGGCAATACTCATGGGTAAGTTCATGACTGATGACACATAGTTGTGAAATTATGCTAGTCTTTTTTATTAATATGCCAAGGAGTAGGGCCACACGTTACTATCAAGCACATTTTTAAAGGAGGAAAAAAATCATACAAGTGGCCTTTGTTTTCCTTGTGGCGTGAACTAAGCACCTGTCCTGCCTGAAGATAGGAGTAAAGGGACATGGCAGCCTGTTGAGACCCACCCTTCCCCAAACCTTGTGGAGCACTGAGGTGGTTGCTTCAGGAGAAAACACATAAAAGCACGTAGAACTATACCAGTTTCTTATTGCTGCTGTAACAAATTATCACAAACTCAGAAGCTTAAAACAACACAAATTTATCTTCTTACAGTTCTGAAAGTCAGAGATCTAAAATGCATCAGCAGGTCTGCGTTCCATCTGGAGGCCTACGTGGTGACTTCAATCCCTGGCCTCTCCCAGCTTCCAAAGACCACCTGCACTTGATGGCTGGAGGCTGCCTCCCCATTGCTACCACTGCCACCTCATCTCCTCTGATGCTGACCCTCCTGCTCCCGTCCTATTATAACACTTGTGATTACACTAGGCACGTCAGATAGGATCATCTCCCCATATTGAAACCTTTGACTTAATTACATTTGCAAAATCCCTTTGACTGTGTCACCGGAGTCTCACCACTGAAATCTCATATTCCCAAATAATCCCACTGCTGGAAAATCATTCCAAGGAGCCTGCAGAGCACAGTCCCATGGAGGAAAGGTATCTCTATGGGTGGTCTAGCCTTGCCCCTTTACCAAAGGCGGAATCAGCGACCTGCAGGCCTGACCCTACTGGCCCAGAGTTATGCTTTGGGAACAACAAACATCCTGGGATATGAGCAGGAAACAAAAAGAGCAATTGAGTGGAGCCCGGCTTGGGGAATTTGCCAGGTATCTGCATCAGCAAGAGCATCACTATAGCTAATGTACCTGCATCTGCCAGGGGCCCAGTGTGGGGGCAGCCACGATCTGTGGTGGGACTGGCCAGTGGGGACGAAGGAAGAACTCACAAAGGAAAGACCAGGACTTTCCAATAATACATCCAGGTAGGTACCTGGGCAGCTATGTGGAGAAATAAAAGACTTGACCATTTTCATCCCAAGGTGGCAATGGGGATAATGTGAGACCAGGAATCAGGGCTCTGAAAATTCTTCTGATGAAGGAAACTCCAAGGTGGGAGGACTTGGGATTCTGAGCTGGGCCTCCACAGTTTAATGTACAAAAAAATCCCCTGGGAAATCTTGCAAGATGCAGACTCCAGTTTGGTGGAATGAGGCCTGAGATTCTGCATTTCTGATTAGCTCCTAGAAGAAGCTGCTGACTCTGAACTGCACTTTGAGTAGCAAGGGATTGGAGCAGGGCTGGCCTTGGGGGCCTGTGACATGTGCAGGGGCCCCCCACACATAAGGGCTCCGTGCTTATTTTAATGTTCTGCTGTTGCCATTTTGAAATCTTAATTTTCGTAATAAGGAAGCCCACATTTTCATTTTGCTTTAGGCGGTGCAAATTATATGGTTTCTAGTCAGGGTGGGGTTCGGATCTTGCCTCTGTTTCTCCACATGTCACGTGCTGAGGAAAAGTCCTTAGCTTCCAAGCAGCTCACTTCCTCCGATTGTAAAGAAGTTGCCAGGTGTAAGAACCAGGCTCGGAGGCTGCGTGTGATGACAGGCCGCTGCTCCTAGTACCCAAGCAGAAAACACTCCCATTACCAGCAACTGTTGAGCACTAATTTGTGCCAATACTGCACCGTTAGCATTACTATCTTTTTCTATTTAATTCTGAGTAATTGTTTCCTGTTTAATCTCATGTAATTGGTACTAAAGCCTGTGGTTACTCTTGTTCAAGGAGGATCCCAGGTCATTGGATGCTTAAACGAAACGGGAGTCACTGTTCAAGGGAACTATGTAACCCCGAGGCCGGCCACCTTCTTCTGGCAGTGTCAGTTACAGTTCCTTCTAGATTTTGAGCAGGACGGCTAGTTTCAACATCAGGTGTCAGAAGTTTCCCTGGATACCTGCTGCCCACACCCTGAGCCCCTCTGTCTGGGTAATGTAGCAGGTACCAGAGATTAGGCAAGAGGGCACAGTCAGAAACTAGAAACTCCCCGGTAAAAAATCAAGGTATTTGTGGAAAATGAGTTTTGTCCAAATGAAGCAAGAACGAGTACCAAATAAAGCACTGGAGAAGTAAAGCTGTAAGTGCCAAGAGGCATTGTCAACAGTATCCGGAAGCCACATGTTGGGTAAGTCAGTGCATTGCTTTAATTTCACCTGCTTCTTTCTCAGGTCTGGCTTGCTTAGGGCAATGTCCTTGCAGAAGGGCACAGGCGCCCACCCTTCCTCAGCGCCCCACCCAGAGCCATACGGCACAGCCTTTCATGATGCTGTCGTCTCTGCAGCTTTCAATGACAAGGTCAATGTGGACATCTGACATCTTAGCACAGTTGTGCTCAATCCTGGCTACAGTCTCCCAGAGCAGTTTTCAAACACGCCGATGCCTGAGCTATGTCACCACAGATTTTCGTTTAATTCGTTGGCATAGTCCAGATATTAGCACTTTTTAAAATTCTCTCCATCCTGATAATTGACAAGAGTCAATTACAGGCCTGGCAGACTGGTGGCTAAGAGCACCGATGCTGGAAACATTGCCGGCGTTCGAATCCCTGGGCTGCCCCTCTTGACTGTGTAACCTCAGCAATTTACTTAGCTTCTCTGTGCCGAAGCTGCTTCATCTTTGAAGTGGGGGAAAAGTAGAAAGCCTCCTTTACGGGCTATTGTGAGAATTAAATGAGGTTTTATGCAAAGCACTTCAAACAATGCCTGGCACATAGTAAGTACCATGCTTCAAGCTTTTGATAATTAAATATACTTTACACGGGGTAAAACATGATGTGTGACTTACAAGGAAGATACTTTTAATGTATGTGGCTAATTACTTAGATTAAGTGATTTAAAAAATGTGCGAGGTTTGACTTACTTTTTGATTCTAATTTTGATGACTTTCTTTGGGCTGGTTTTCTATCTCTGTCTGGTCTCCAGTTTGCCTGTGTTGGTAGAATTTAAAAAAAGAAAGAAAGAAAATGTTATAGTTTCTTTGAACCTCCTAGCACAGACTTCATAGCTAAGAAATCTGCCCAATGAGAACTAATTAACAAATGCATATTTTTCTTCTTCACAACAATGTGTACAAAGCCTTCTCAGTCTTAGCAAGCCTTAATGTCCAAAGACTGATCCTAGCGGCAGATTCATACAAGTAGAAGTAGCAGGATGATGTTGGATTTGGAATCATAGTCCCTGGATCTATGTAGACTGAGCTCTGGAGAAAGTCTGTTAACCAAAGGGTTTAAGTTACTTCCAGAGCGGCAGTTCTCAAGGTGTGGTTCCTGGTGCTACAGCACCAGCCTTTTCAGGAAGTTGTTAGAAGTGCATTTGGGGTTCCACTCCAGACCTCAGGAGTCAGAAACTCTTGCAGCTCGGGCTCAGTAGTCTGAGTCTGACTCTGCTGCTGCCCACATTTGCAAAACACAGGCTGGAACATTTCATGTAGTTCTGTTTTTTTTCAATAAATTAAAATGAGAAAATCCCTATAGCAATTCCCACTAAAGTCTTATCTTTAACCTTTAAAATATATTTAACTAAACAATGCCCACACAACTGTGACATAAATCAGACTATAACTTTAATTAAAAATATTGGCTAATGATTCATTTGGCTGACATGTTTTGGAAATGTCTAACTAATTTATTGTCAATGCCTCTTTAAATTCTGTCAAAGGGCTTTGAGTGTATATTTATAACATCACAAGTATGTCCTTCCTACTTCAAATGCCTGTGTTTTATTTATTGGCTCTCCTTTTAACTGTTTTTACTATTTTTGAATGATTTATGCCTTATCAACATAATATTATATTTTACTGATGTGTTTCAATTGCATTCAGAGTAAGAGATTTGGAATGGTCTATCATAAACTTTTACTAATACGATTGAGACTTAGAAATAATTAGTAGCTAAAACAAACAATAATGTGAGATGAATTTGCTTGGTATAAGTTGTGAATGGACACATTTTGGTATTATTTTTTGCTTGAAAATTATTTTCCTTGCAAATTAAAATTAAATAACTAGTTATAAAATGATAAACATTACACAGTGAATGTTCAAATGTACTATTAGCTTGCCTTTCTGAAGTAAAAGGGTATAATTTACTATTCTTTATAGAAAGACAAATATCAGGGTAAATATCCAGAAATAATAAACTATTATTATTAAACTATTAAACTATCTTCTTCAGTTTACAATTCCAGTGATGTTTTGTGTCATATTTTAGTTTCCCCCTAAATAAAATTAAAGGAAATGTTTATTGTGCTAATAGCTTAATAAATGTTATGATTTAAATAAAAGTGAGCCTTCTCTTAAAAACTATTAGTTAACCTCTTTGCTATAAATAACATCCAAATTGACGTAAGTTAAAATTTTTGAACTTTGTGGTTGCTATCAATGGATTTCTTTATAATTCCTTAATACATACTATATGCATGAACCTAGACATATAAATATCAAGAATAACTTCCTCTATATCAAGAACTGACCTCTAGGCTCAGGGCCATAGCACACTGGTTACGGCGCTAGCCACAAGCACCAAGGCTGGTGGGTTCCAGCCCGGCCCAGGCCTGCTAAACAACAATGAAAACTGCAATAAGAAACTAGCCAGGTGTTGTGGTGGGCTCCTATGGTCCAAGTTACTTGGGAGGTTGAGGCAAGAGAATCGCTTAAGCCCAAGAATTTGAAGTTGCTCTGAGCTGTGATGCCATGGCACTCTACTGAGGGTCACATAGTGAGACTCTGTCTCAAAAAAAAACCTGACCTCTTTGGGGTTCTGGGAAGAATTATATTCATAAAAATTTGGTTTGATTATTTCCAAAGGTTCTGGGAATTTTGACAAAACTACACAGTCCTTTAGTTGGTATCCCTCTCTAAGCGATAAAACCACTTTATGTTTGTATACTATTTTAGTTTTCAAGAGTCTCTCACGCAGATCCTGAACAACCCCAGGAGATCAGAGGAGCAGGCTATTACTATTCCTTTTTCCCTTGTGAGAGGACTGTGATGAAAAAGCGGACTCCCTTCCTCAGAGTGGGGACTATTCTTGGGGACCTTAGGAGAGGATTTTCTAATTCTTACAATTTTAATACACCAAGACTTCCTATCCAAGTCAGCAGTGGCTCCTTAATGCTTCATGAAATGTAAATTCTAGGACAGACAGCACTGACTCCATTGCCAAAGTTTATTCATTCATTGGATGTCCCCAGTGAGCTGGTGGCAGACCTCAGTCATGGCTGCTTCTGTGTAACTCACCCCACTGACATTGAACATTAAATATATGGTCTTTGACTGAAAATGCTAAGGAAAATGGGACCTCTCAAACTTAGTTAAAGGTCTCAGATATGGTTCTAAAGTGTTCAAAACACTTCCTCACTTTCCTTGGGTCTCAAGAGAAGAAAAGAACCCTGAACAAATGGAAGGATTAGTCCAGGAGGGACTGAAGGGGTATCCTGAGAGAGCAAGTTCCGTGTTATGTACCCAGAATCTGTAGAAACCTGGCAAGGCAAATTGAAAAGGCACAGCCTTAGACTTCATAGTCAGTGAGTGGAGGCATTTGCATTAGGCATTTCCCCAATCATCAAACTGCTACCCCAAGTTTGTAGTTAGACTACCGGGGGAAAACTCTGGCAACACCCACTTGCTGTGTGTCTCACTCAAATCACTCTCTGGGGGTCTCTGAGTCTTCCATTTAATATTGGCACATGAACCAGGGGTGTGTGGAAGCCCTGCCTGTGAGACCGAGCTGTGCACACCTTTGCCCAACTTAGCATTCAGCGATGTCATGTTTGTGACTTGAAATTGGTCATGCAGGAGTATTTACACCATTGAAATTGGCAAAAACCATAAAGCAGAGCTTCTTGATATAAATCTACGGTGGAGAGCTGGTTACTAAACATTTAGCGGCACTGAGACTATCAATCCCTCCACAACTGTCGATAGCATTAATTGAAACTAGTTCTGTCTCTGGCTGGGACCTGCAAGGGATCCAATCCAAGGGAAGTGCTCATTTTCATGAGTAGATGCTGTGGCAATAATCATAATCCCTTCCTCTCTCATTGTGTAGACTCAGGGCCAGATTCTAATTCCATTTCTGACTTTGGGCACATTTACTTTTCCTCTGTTTACATGGAGTCTCCCTTGTTCCAAAGGGACAGGAGATGGCAATTCCCTGGCTGTTCTGAAATCGTTTCTCTACAGTAATTTTAACAAGAGCAGTGGCCATGAAAGCACACTCCAAATTAAAAAAAAACAAACAGGAAAAAACTATCCCATGGCTTTACTCGGCCTGTTTGGACCTGACACCCCAGCTTCTGGGTTTTTGGCTTTTGAACCAATGGTTCACATTCAGACAATGCTCATCAGACAGCTGGGAACTTCCCCCTGGGTATTTCCTGGAGTTTGTCCTCATTTAAATTTAAATGATTCCTGTTCCAAAGTGACTGAGATAAACTAGAAGAGTTGAGAGTCTCTCTCTTTCATTCCAAATTAGGTAAGGGAAATTCACGGATTCTCCAGAAAATCCCAAGGAGCCAGATTATGAAGTATAGAGCCCTGAAATGTTCCCTCCAAATTTCCAGAAATTAAAGAGGATTTCCTGACATGTCAGAGCTGGAAGGGCCCTGTAGGGGGATCTCATACAGGGAGAGACCTCTCCATTAATAAGGAGGAAAGGGAGGCCCAACACTTAAGTCACCTGCCCAAGGGGGCACAGTTGGCTATATGAGGGAGCAGAAGAGACTTGGGTCTCTTCCCATTGCACCATGGTGTGGAGGATGCTTCCAGTTTTCCAACTCAAGAGTATCGACATCAAAGTAAATTCTGTCTGACCTCAGGGGTTATCTTTTGTAAACATCTACTAATTGGTTTGGCCAACCTGAGACCTTTATGGTTTTTCCATCTAATTTCCCTTGTTTAGTGCACTTCTTCCTCTACAAAAATATGAATCTTTCCTCCCTGTCACATAGATACTCTCTCATGGCACCTCCTTTCAGCTGCTCCCTTTTCAGAGGCTGTAAAGCTGTCAGCTCCCCCAGTGACAAGAGCCAGGCCCACAACTCTCCTGTTAGCTTTTCCAAATGGGGCAATGTGTGAGTGTCCCACAGGCTGCCTGTTTCTGGAAGCTGATGGACCAAAGATGGGGGCTGGGTATGGAATCTGCTAGTCTCCTGGGGGTGGGGAACCTGCTCAAAGGGAGGATCCCCGACTCACTCACACCACCTGTTCTTGTGTCTAAGTCTGTGGTCCAGAAGGCAACTGCTAACGAGTTCTCAGCACCTTCCAGAAATTTTTGAAACAAGATTGGGCAGTGTTTTTCTATTATGAAATGATTTTATGTTAATACAAAACTGCTCATTTTTAAAGAAATCAACATTAGGCTAAATGTCATCCTATCCCTGTTAGTGAGTTTATTTCCCTTTCTTTGGATGAGTAACACTAATTTTAAGAATAATTAAAGCAACGTGGCATTGACTTGTGTGCAAGGATGATGCTTTATGTGAGGTTGAGATGTTGGTGTATGATTTTGTTTCTTTAATAGAAAAAGACTGAACATAACCAACTACACTTCTTTTTTGTCCCTTTTGAATCCCCACATGCTATTACAAATATACCCGAAGCCAGTAGTTCTCCAACTGGAGGATGTCTTAGACTCACGTGGGGGGATATTAACACTAAGATCTGCTGGGTCTCAACCCCAGATTTTCTGGTTAGTAGATCTGAGTTGGAGCCTAAAATCTAACATAGTCCCAGGTGATGCTGATGCTGCTGATCTGGTGACCACACTGCTCTAAAGTGCAGGAGCTAATTTAATGAGTCCATGTGCAGGACACTCAGCACAGCTGTGCCTGATTTCTGCACAGGCAGTGCACTTCTGGATATGGACAAGGGCTGCGGCCATGTGTGAATTTTAGAGAGCAATTCACAGCCCAGCGCTGGCCTGGGACAAGCAGCATGATCTGTCAGGGTGAGAATCATGGGTCAGAGAAGAGCTTTCATCTGTGAAGATTCCACAGCAAGAGCAACATATACTGATTGAATTTCCTGACAAATTCAGAGCCAAGTGTCTCTTAAGTAGAAGAAACCTGGCTCTGACTTTGGCAGGAAATCTATGCTACTTCAGTTTTTCAGCATGGAAGAATAGAAATCAATGTTACTTAAATTATGGGTCACATCTTATAGTAGAACATTTGTGGTCTCAGAATCAAAAGACTAGAGATTATACATTAATTCCACCACTTACCAGCCACATGGCTCACTTTATCTCTTCAAGTCATGTTGTACAAAAAGGGGAAACTCATAATCAGTCAACATGGTTGATAGGAGGGCTGGCAACTGTGTGTATATAAAGTTCACGCAGAAGGGATAGTTCCAATATGAACCTCTGGAGACTTATCACATGTGCTAGGGTCATGATCAGCAAAGCAAGTGGTGGTAGGCATGCAGCCTCTTCTGAGTCTCAGAGTTTCTGCTCTGCTATGGGACTTTTAGCACTGTTAAGCCAAAGAGGACCTACCCACATAACATGTAGCTTGCAGGTAAGAAAGACCACACATCACATACTCTGAAGTGCCCTTATAGTCCAACTATAAGCATACACTCTCTTGAGGAAGATACACCAACACACGCACATTCCAAAGCAAAACAAAACAAACCTCCCATTCTTCATTTCTACAACTTCCCCCATGGCTCCTTCTTCAATAACTCAATAATTTATTAATAATCTAATCATCTCTTAACCTTTTTTTTTTCCTATAAAATGGGCCAAGCCCATGATTTTATCATGACTTTTCATTGTCTCTCAGGCAACTCACATCTTGAAAAGTTCATGCTTAGGCTAGTAAATCATAAGCATGGCAGTTATCCTCCCCTCCTTCTCCAGGGGGCTTCTCTGAAACAGTTTATATTCACAGCACATGGATTTTACCTTCTGAAACTTAAGAGTTAACTGGAAATAACTCTACTCTTAATTAAGTACTATCTGCAAATGTTGTGGTATTAAACATACAGAATAAATATCAGTGGCCCCAGACTTGGAAGACATAGCAGAAAATGACTCATTGCTGAAAATATCACAACTAGGAAACACAGGATACATACAGGACTTCCTTAAATCCTGTCTGCTACCAAGAAGAGACTGGACAACAGGGACTAAAAGAGAAATTGCCAAATGCCCTCTTCATAACAACATAGAACTTCTCCATAACCATTAAGACAAATCTTTGGAGATATACAACTTTACTGCAAGCAAGGAAGATTCATGAATCATCATGAATCATCCATCCCCTGAGAGCAAAATAAAGTCTGCATTAGTTATCTTTTTATGCATAATTAATTACCCACGAATTTAGCAGATCAAGATAACAATGAGCAATTATGGTTTCTGAGGGACTCTAAAACAGTGAATGGTTTTGGTACACATCTGTCATGAAGTGCAAACTATTGACCAGGACCACGCTCACAGGGAGTCTTGACTGGGACTGGGGGATTCTCTTCCTGAATATTTAGCTCACATGGCTAGATACAGGAAGCCTTAATTTCTTATTGTTTTTGGTAGAAGACCTCAATCTCTTGCCATGGGGTTCTCTCCATAAGGTAGCTTGGTTTTCCTCATGCAATTTGGATTCCTCTAAAGCCATTTCTCCAAGGCAACAAAACAGAAGATGCAAAATCTTTGCCTCACTTTTTTGCAATATTCTGTTAGTTACACGTAGCAGTCCTATTTAACTATTCAGTGTGAGAGAGTACTACAGGAGACAGAAAATGGAGATAATTTGAAAATTATTTCAAGGACAGAGGCTATAGTTAGGAGAATTATTTCTGAGACAATAGCAATAATTAAGCAATCTCTTAAACAGCTTACTCTCTTTACTTTATTCTTCTACAAGTAATGGTCCCCAAACATGTAGATCAATACACAAACAAGTGGAAACTAAAAATTGGCCAGCCAACAGATATGGTGTGATGCTGTGTATGAGGTCACACAGTTAAAGCTGCATACCTCACTGCTAAATATCACTACTGTCACCTTAGAAGTAGTCCCCTTGGGAAGCTATGACTGACGCCAGTGCCTAGTCTACCTTTCAAAGCAGTTTTGGAACTCTTTTTCTGGAATGGCCACCAGAGCTATTGTTGGACTATGTATAATGGTATCCCAGAAAGCAAAGAGAGAGAAGGTGGCAAAAGATATATGTGAAGAGATGAAGGATAATAATCAAAATAAGTGAAAGACAGCAAACTTTAGGTCCAAAAATATCTCAAAAAATACATAGCACAATAAGTATAAAACAAAACTCAAGTCAACACATAGCCAAACTATTGAAAACTGAATATGGAAAGAAAATATGGAGGAAAATCTTGTAGGCACCTGGATAGGGGCAGAATTACACACAAAGGAATGAAGATGAGATTTACAGCAGACTTCTCATCAAAACATATGGAGGAAACAAGAAGACAATGTAGCAACATCATCATGTTGTAAAAGAAATAAACACCAACCCAGAGTTGAAATATAAAGGTTGAAAATGAATGAAATAAGGACATATTTTTTAGACAACCAAAACCAAAAAGAATTTATTGTATCATGAGAAATTGATAAATTCATCAGGCAAAAGGAAGCAAATGGATATAAATTTAGATCCATACAAAGAAATGAAGAGTGTTGAAAATGTTAAAAATTTTTAAATGCATACTCAGTAACTCAGCATACATCTTGTACCCCTATGTGTTTGTTTCCAGTAAGAATGTGAAATTTAAATGCTATGTCCATGATTGATTATTTCAGATCTTTTCAACCAGTAAAAAAAAAAAAAAAAAACAGAAAATGTTAAAAGTGAAGGTAACTGTAAAGGGCATTTATTCTTATTTTTACTTATTTTAAAAGATAACTAAGTGAAAAAAATAACAAAATGTAGTTTCTGACTACCATTTAATAAAAATCGAAATTAACAGTAAAAAGTAAGCAAAATTTAATGTATTTGAATCCTTAAAAATACACTTATAAATAATTCTGAAGTCAAAGGAAAAATCTTGAGAACAATAAAATTAGAGAACATACTTTGCTCTGAAAAACAGTGATTACACTATATATTTAAGCTTGAGGAATACAATGGTACTTTCAAGGGGAATTAACAGTTTTCAATGCATAGAAGATACTGTTGAAAGTTGATGGGTGAAACATATAATTCAAGCACTCAAAGTGAAACAAAAAATGAAAAACAAATTAAACCCCACAAGTAGAGGAAATAAAATAATAAACATAGCACACATTAATGAAATAAAAATAGAAAACAGAAAAAAAAACATGAAGAGCATCAATAAAAGCAAAAGGTATGGTGAACAAAAGTAAATACATTTCTGAAAAAATTATTTTGGAAAGGTGAATGCATTACTGTAGCTTCATAATATATGTTGAAGTCAGAAAGTAGGATGTTGCTTCATTCTTCTTCCTAAAAAAATTGCTCTAGTAGGGATGTTTTGTGATTTCATATGAATTTTGGAATTTTTTTCTATTTCTGTAAGAAATATCTTTTTTGATAGGTATTGCCCTGTCCTGGAGCATTTAATATGTAAATGGCTGTGGGTTGTACCAACATTCTAACAATAATAATTCTTCTAATCCATAAATAAAGCATGTCTTTCCATTTATTTGTATGTAATTTAATTTCTTCATATTTTGTAGTTTTGGGCCAATAAGTCTTTTACCTCCTTAATGCCAAGGGTTTTATTCTTGTTTATTGGTGTATAGAAATGCAACTAATAACTGTAGGTTGACATTGCACAGTGTTTTTAAGGAGCCTTAAGAGTTTTTAGTCTCAAGCAATGAAGCAATGAAAGTTTATTTCATTTTCTTCTAAACCTAATTTGTTGACAGTTTTTATCATGAAAGGCTATGGAATTTTGTCAAATGCTTTTTCTGAACTTATGAGGAAATTCATGTAATTTCTTTCACCTCTTACTGTGGTGTATCAAATTGATTAATTTGTGTATATTGAACCATCCTTCCATCCTAAGGATAAATTCCAGCATGATATCAGCATAAAAATAGACATATAGAGATAGAATAGAAGCTTCTAGAATAAAGCCATGTATGCACAGTCTATTGATCTTCAAGTCAGGTGCTAAGAATATACAACAGGAAGATGATAGGCTCTTCAACAAATGGTGTTGACAAAACTATTCCCATCCTCCCCCCGCTAAAAAAGAAGAAGAGGAGGAGAAAGAGAAGAAGAAATCAGACCTTTATATTTTACTATACACAAAAATTAACACAAATGGATTAATATTTTAATTAAAAATCTGAAACCATAAGACTCTTAGAAGAAAAGAGGGGACATGCTTCTTGACACTGGACTCAGTAATACTTTCTGGAATATGATACCAAAAGTACAGGTTCTGAAAGCAAAAATAGATGTTAGACTAAATCAAACTGAAAATCGTCAGTACAAAAAAAGAAACAATCTGGCAGCACCTGTGGCTTAGTGGGTAGGGGGCCGGCCCCATAAACCGAGGGTGGCAAGTTAAAATCCAACCCCGGCCAAACTGCAATAAAAAAATAGCCGGGCACTGTGGTGGGTACCTGTAGTCCCAGCTACTCTGGAGGCTGAGGCAAGAGAATCACCTAAGTCCAAGACCTGGTGGTTGCTGTGAGCTGTGACATCATCGTACTCTACAGAGGGCAATAAAGTGAGACTCTGTCTCTACAAAAAAAAAAAAAAAAAAAAGGAGAGAAAGAAAGAAAGAAACAATCAACAGAATAAACGCAATCTATGAAATGGGAACAAATATTTGCAAACAATATATCTGGCAAGGGGTAAAGAGGATATGATATATCAAACTAAAAATCAAAAAAATTCATTTTGTGAGGCTATAGTAATGATGAGAGCAAAATCAGGATACTATTAAAAGAGTAAATTACAGGTCACCTTTCCTTCTTATTGTAAATCCAAAATTTCTAAATATAATTAATTTCAACAATTTATTTAGAAAATGTGTCCTGACCTATAGGAAGAATCTCAAGAGTATAAGCATTTAATATTTTGTTAAAAATGTATCAGTGTAACTTAGCTTATTATGAAAGTAAATGAGAAAAAGAATATATGTTCCTTCAAAGAGATTCATCAAAAGCACTTGTAAAATTAAATATACATTACTAATAATGCAAATTTAGCCAAGTAGGAATACGTGGCTATGTTTAAAGTGATAAAAATATTTATTAAAATTACTCAGCAAACAAGAGAGCTCTCTTGCACATGTTGTCTCTCCATGTGGTGCCCCCTGCCTTGCTATGATGCAGTAAGAAGGCCCTCCAAAGATGTTGGCATCTTGACGTTGGACTTGCCAGTCTTCAGAAGTGACGTGATTGAAGATGGTGGCCGAGTAGCAGCTTCCGAGTAGCCGGACGTAGTGAGAGTGGGAGAGAAGATTCCAGGCATCTCTGTCCTGTTTTGGTGATACAGGAAGTCAGTGAGAGCCTTCTGGACCCCACAGGGAGGATAGAAGTGGTGGAAAACTGGCAAGTTGTAGGTGTGTTTGTTCAGGTCAGAGGCTGCCTGCAGCTGTAATCATAGCAAAGGTGAGATTGCAAGCAGGAAAAGCCTTATCTGGAGGCTGTTCTGTTTTTTTTTGGACTTGGACACTTGATTGAACTGCCTTGGGAGATCTTGGGCCGCTGTGTGGTTGACTTTGGGTGTTGTCTGTGGCCCCAGACTGAGCCACTGAGCCTGAGGGGAGCTAATATCATTCAGCTGTGGGCTGCCCCTGCGTGTTGTAGCACTGGGATCGGTCGGGAGACCTTGGGCGAGTTATCTAGTGACTGAGCTGCCCAAAGGCAGTGATTGAGATGGTGGGCAAGTGCAGAGATCCAAGTGTTTGGCAGATTAACAGCCATGGCCCTCAGGAACATAGAGGGAGACTGGATTTGGCTCACTGGATAAGCAGGCAGCCACACCAGGAGAGATCCCAAGGATAAGTGCTTTCCCTGGAAAGCTTCTGCTTGGCTTGGAGTGTCTTTTGAGTGGCTGAGGAGTCATTTGGGCTCCCAAACCTGCAGGGTCTGAGTAATCCAGCAGAGGCCTCCAGTCCCCATCTTGTACAGCTGTATCAACATTGTGATTAACATCTCATACTGAGAAGTTCACCTGTTGCTCGGTCAACACTTAGCAAGATATACATACTGTTTGGTTTCTTGGTTTTGGGATTTTTGTTTTTGTTTTAATTTCAACATTTTTCCTTGGCATTTTTTTTTCTCCTCCCCCCCCCCCCACCATTCTAGTTTAAATACAATCTTCCATTTCTGCCTTCTTTAACAACTAGAATTTCATTTTTGTTAGTGTTTCTGTCCCTATTATTTGTCCCCCCCCCAATTTTATCTCATAAGGGTCTTTTTTTGTTTTGGTTCAATTTCCAGTATTTTTGTCTTTTCTCTCTACCTGGTGGAGGTGGGGTATTGTGTCTGAGCTGGTAGGCAAAGAGCTGTTGGCCTCAAGGGAATCACCAAATCCAGTAGCCCCGGAGGTTGGGGGTCTTTGAGGTTGGGTCATAGTACCCTACTGCACACTTATAGCTCTCCTGTTTCTTTCTTTCAGTGCCTTTCTTCTTTTTGTCAATATTTCCTTTTATTAATCCCCTCTTCTCTCTCTCTCTCTTTTTTTTTTCTCTCTTCTTTAAATCTTTTTTCCCTTCTTGCTCTTCAATCTTTTCATCCTTCTGGTCTCACACCAAAAGGACTCATTAATACTTTAGGCCAGTGGTACAGTAACTTAAAGAGCAAGAAGAAATTAGGGTAAGGAAACAGACACAAGAAAGCACTCATGAAGAAGAATCAGCAGAAAAATCCTGGCAACATGAAATCCCAGGCCATAGTAACCCCTTCTAGGGATCGTGAGATGGCTAACACAGAAGATTCCCCCTATAAAGAATGTTATAAATGACAGAAGGGGAATTTAAAATACAGATAATGAAAACAATGAAGGAAATTGCTGAGAAAGTGGAAAACAATCAAAAAACAATGGAAGAAATTGCTGAGAAAGTGGATAATAACCAAAAGGAAATTCAAAAACAGAATCAAGTAAGAGATGAACGATATGAAGAATATAGAAAGGATATAGCAGAGCTGAAGGAACTGAAACAGTCAATTAGGGAACTTAAGGATGCAATAGAAAGTATCAACAACAGATTAGACCATGCAGAAGAAATAATCTCAGAGGTAGAGGATAAAGCTCTTGAGATAACTCAGATAATTAAAGAGGCCGAAAAGAAGAGAGAGAAAGCAGAACGTTCACTGACAGAATTATGCGACTCCATGAAGCATTCAAACATACGAGTTATAGGTATCCCAGAAGGGGAAGAAGAATGCCCCAGAGGAATCAAGGCCATTCTAGAGAATATTATAAATGAAAATCTGCCAAATATCACCAAAGATTCTGGCATACTCCTATCAGAGGGATATCATGTCCCCTGGTCATCTCAACTCAAATAGAACATCTCCAAGGCATATTGTGATGAAGTTATCTAAAGTCAAGCAAAAGAAAAGATATTGCAAGTTGCCAGGAGTAAGTGCCAACTGACCTACAGGAGCAAATCTAAATGAAATCTGAGCAATACAGATAAGCTGACCGAGTTGAGTAAACTTGCATGGATGAATCAGAAAGGACACTGTCAACTACATTCCTTGGAAGTGAAAATAATGGACTGTTATTATCTCAAAACTTTTAGGGTAACTTATGTTTACAGGCAGCCTCTAGAAGTTGGAAAATGCAAGGAAATGGATTCTCTTTCAGAGCCTCCAGAAGGAACATAGGCCTGTTAACACATTTTAAACTTCTGGCCTCCAAAACTATAAGAGAATAAACTGGTGTTGCTTTAAGCCACTAAATTGTATTTGGACTTCATTACAGCAGTAATAGAAAACTAATATAGTCATTAAAATTGTTTTATGTCCCTAAGTGTTCTCCAAACATCTTTCAATCCTACACTTCCTCTACTAGATATATATCCAGAAGACCAAAAATCACCTTATAACAAAGATATTTGTACGAAACCCAAGTGCCCATCGACCCACGAATGGATTAATAAATTGTGGTATATGTACACCACGGAATATTATGCAGCCTTAAAAAAGATAGAGACTTGACCTCTTTCATGGATGGAGCTGGAACATGTTCTTCTTAGCAAAGTATCTCAAGAATGGAAGAAAAAGTATCCAATGTACTCAGCCTACTATCAAACCAAGTTATATCTTTCATATGAAAACAAAAACCCAATTATAGCCCAAGAATATAGGGAAAGGGGAGAGAGAGGGGAGGGGAGAGGGAAGGATGGGTGAAGGGAGGGTAATTGGTGGGATCACACCTACAGTACATCTTACAAAGGTACATGTGAAATTTACTAAATGTAGAATATAAATGTTTTAGCACAATAACTAAGAAAATACATTGAAGGCTATGTTAACCAGTTAGATGAAAATATTTCAAATTGTATATAAAATCAGCACATTGTACCCCATGATTGCATTAATGTACACTGCTATGATTTATAAAAAACAAATATATCACAGATTTATGTACAAGGACAGTCATCATACCACTATTTAAACTAGGGAAAACAAATTATTTGTCTGAGAGAGATTAAGAAATATATTTGTTAACTAGAATACTAAGAAGTCCCTGAAAATCAAATTATACAATATATATTGACTTATATACATATATATACATACATATATATATACACATATACATGTATGTTTATATGCATGTATATATATTTATACACAGTGTTTATATTTATACATAAAAATTATTTTAAGTATATCAAAAATATAAATGTTAACAGTATGGCATTAAAGGAGTTTTTCATTAAAAAATTGTTTTATGTTAGTGACTAAAAGATAAAGAGTTGATAATAATATTGAAGAATATGCTAACCATTTAGAAAAAAAGAAATAATCTGAATCGTTACCTCATTCCTTAAGCCAAAATAAAGTCCTGATGTATTAAAAAAAATGATTTTAGAAAACTATCAGTGCAGAAGAAAAAATGGAACATTTAAAAAAATAACCAGGATGTAATAAAGAAAGCTTTGTAACCACCATGCCTTCCTTTTAATTGCAAGCTAAAGGTTCCTTAGCTGTGGAAAAAGAAAAAAAGATTACTCAAATTGCATGTATAACAAATTATGTTTATGACTGAAAAAATTACCATAGACAAAGTCATAAGGCAATCAACTCCTCAAAGAATTTTTGCAACAAATATGAGTAATGGTTTAATCTTGTTTATATATAAAGAATTCTTACAAAACAATAAAAAATTATTAGCTGCTTAATAGAAAAAAGTTAGGCAGAGTACATAAGTAGGAAGTTCATAAAGAAATAAAGATCAATAGCTGATAAACAAATAAAAGGATAATCAATGTCAGTCATAATAAGACATATTAAAAAATTGACGGCTAAAAAAATAAGAAAAACTATTTTGCATTTAAGATGCTGGAAAATGTTTAGAAAGCTTGCTAATAAGTGGTATATGAGCAAATATAAAAAAAAGTCACTCTCGCATGGTTGGTAAATTGTAATAATTTTGGAGACCAATTGGCAGCCCACATAAATTTAAAATGTGCATGTGTTCTGACTCAGCACTTCTGTGTTTCCTAATTAGCCTGAATATAGGAGGGTGTTGATTGCCACATTGCTTGTCTTAGCAAAACATAGAAGACCTGTGGGCCCATTATTAGGAGACTGGGCAAATAAATTACATTTTGCTTATTTGTGGCTGTGCAAAGAGGTTGATAATTATGAACTGATATATTTGTAAATCTCCAAATGTTTAAGCAAAATAATCAAGGTGTAGTAAGGCATATATGGAGAAACACCCTTTTGTATAAAAATAGATCATAAAACGGAAAATATTATGAAAAGCAATGACATATATCTATATAGTAAATGGAAAATAATGCATTCAAGTTTGACTGTCAATAGATAAAAACACTCACTGATTCCACTGTCTGAAAAAGCATTTCCAGAGGCTAAGTTGATCACAATGGTAGTTATTTCTGGGGAAAGAGACTAAAGAAATCTATAAACAAGAGAGACTTGTTTTCCTTTGTATATACTTTGTGTTCTGATTTTTCTTTCTAAATGCAATATTAATATTTAATTAAAAGCAGTTCATCAAAGAAACCCATATGGAATAATGAGTCATTAAGATTTTTTTAAAATTAAGAATGAGTCATAAGCCTCCTGAAGGCAGATATTATCTGTTATTAAAGCATTCTTTGTGTATCTTCTGTCTAGGAACTATAACTGCTTCTGTTATCTATGCACAGAAATTAATATCTTCAACTGATCTCAACTGGCAAAACCACATATACACATACACACACACACTCATACATGGCAAAAAAAAAGCTTCATAAACATATCGAAAATTTTATTTTTATTTATTTTTCTCTATTGAAAAAAATTAGTTAAGTGATTATCTCTGGTAAGTGTATGAGTAATTATTATTTTTCTTTGTATTTTCATTTTGTCATATTTTGATAATTAGCTTTTATTACTTTTGTAAGGGGAGAATAGTTTTCAGATTTCCTGATATAATTTTTATATATGTGTATATAAATAATGGCATATATATAATAGCCTGTTATATTTGAAAAAATACACAAAAAATGTATTAAGTAAAAGGAAATGCATGAAAATTTTTAATAGTATATGGCTTTCTCTTTTGAAATTTTTTCTTCATTTTTCCATTTTTCAAGTTTTTTCTTTGATGAGAATTAATGTTTTTTTTTAAATGAAAATTGATTTTAAATGCTAAGTATAAAAGTGAGAAAATCTCTTTTTGTTTTATATAAGAATTTTCAGATTCTTGTAGCTTGGTACAATTAAAATAAATGAAAACTCTTTCCTATATGGTAGAATCATTTATTCAGAAAGGACAAGAAATGTGTGTCCAGTAAATAGATAACTGTTACAAATTTCTTATTGGAAAATAATCATTGGAAATAAAATCCAGAAGATAATCTACTTTAAGGAGCACCTCTCCACTCCCACTCTGAGCCACAGTGGGAAGCAATGTTAGAGAGTTTTCTGCACCTGCCTTTCTATTAATTGCAATTAAATACATGATTTGCTAAACACCTAAAGAAAAGAGCACAGAACATCAGCCATCTCTAATAGGAAGCCAAACCTTCTTTAATTTTATTTATTTATTTGAGATAAAGTCTTAGTATCACCCTGGGTGATTATACTGGCATCAACATAGCTCACAGCAACCTCAAACTCCTGGGCTCAAGGGATCCTCTTTCCTCAGCCTCCCGAGTAGTTGGGGCTACAGGTGCCTGCCATGACATCTGCTAGTTTTTCTATTTTTAGTAGAGACAGGATCTCACTCCTGGTTTCAAACTAATGAGTTCAAGCAATTCACCCGCTTGGACTTCCAGAGTGCCAGAGGTATGAGCTACTGCACTCTTCTTGATTCTTATGGGAGATGATCCCAAAGAAAGCTCTAAAACTGTATAGAGTGGATGGGAAAGAGAGCAAGAAAACTTAGCTGTTCTGTTCTAAACCCAAGTGATGGGAAGAACAGTATTGATTTCATATTTTTGAGATGGGGAGAAGAGAGAGACAGACCATAGTTAGACAAAGCATAATGTAATGAGAGTTAAAATACCACAGAAGAAGATGCTAGCCTATACTTAGATGTGTTTATTTGTGTAAGCTTGGTTTAGTAGCATATCTGTCAAGTGACATCATGATTAAGGTGCTTAACAAATGTCAGTCTTTTTGTGGAAAGTGCATGCTAACACAGCATCACTGCAAGTTTTCTCAGAGTCATTTTAACATTTGTTGATTTTCCCAACTTCATTGACTCACTTGTCAACCACATGAATATTGCATCCTAATGAGAACAGGGGAAAAGGCACAAGCACAGACAAATGAGAGGCTCTAGAAGGCATTTGAAATTTTATGAAAGTTCACATCTTCAGAGAAAATAGGACATGATTATACCATTTTTGGCAAATATATTTTTTACTATGCAATATGGAAAAGAACAAAGAGTACTGTAACAAGGACTTATGAGATAACAAATGCTCAAATTCAATATGTCAACATTTTGTCATATTGTTTCATGTTATTACTTTTAAGAAATAAAATATTATTAATAAAGTTGAGGCACACATCGTACTTCTCTCCTGAACAATCCTTCCATCCTTCCTGCAACAGACATAACCACTCCCTTCTTGTAAGTACACATCCATAAATACTAGGATACTACTATTGTGATGAATTATTTTATTTTATTTAGTTTATTTTGAGATAGAGTCTCCCTTTGTCACCTCTGGTAGAGTGCCATGTCATCATGGCTCACAGTAACCTCAAACTCTTGGGCCTAAGTGATTCTTTTGCCTCAGCCTCCCAAGTAGCTGGAACTATAAGCACCCACCACAACACCTGGCTACTTTTAGAGATGGGGTCTCCCTCTTGCTCAGGCTGGTCTCTAACTGGTGAGCACAGGCAATCCACTGGCCTTGGCCTTCCAGAATTCTAGGATTACAGGGATGAACCACTGTGCTCCGGGCAAGAAGATTTGTCTTCATTCATGAAGATGTTTTATAAAACCAAATTAATGAAGTTATGGTAATAACCTAGGAATAGTTAAATCAGTGGGTTAGAATAGAGCTCTCAGAAACAGACCAATTCACACAACCTGATAAAGGATAGAGCTGATTGAATTGGTAAAGAGCTTTTGAACAAAGTATCTAAATAAATATCACAAAGAGCTGCAGGGGGAACTGGTGAATGAAACCCCTCAAGCACACACTTAGTTAACCCAAAATGGATGTATGACTTTGTTTCTCTACAGAACAGAGATCTTTAGGCTCCAGGACATTATGTGCAGACATAAGTCACCCTCTGATCCGTATCACCAAGGGTGGGGTTGACAGCCCCTAACTATCTGGGCTTAACAGAAGCATACTTTCAGAGTCACTGTTTTTATGGACTTTTACCTCCCGACAAACAGTCTCTGTGTACGCTTAAGGGGAGTCCGGTTGTCTTGCTTCTGTATTAGCAGAGGCCATTTTAACCTGTTAAAGGCTTGCCTTTGTGTGGCTTATGTAGGGTGGTCTTCTAACTTTACAGGGTGCTTACTATATATGGGCATAGTTTTAGGCATTAGCTAGACAGAGGTAAAAATTTAAAATGGACCAAAACATT
>CAUYRH010076335.1:0-16401 GCA_963574655.1 Perodicticus potto | reverse complement strand
TTAGCTTTTTTTTATTAATGCAATCATGGGGTACAATGTGCTGGTTTTACATACAATTTGAAATATTTTCATCGAACTGGTTAACTGGTTAACATAGCTTTCATGGCATTTTCTCAGTTATTATGTTCAGACATTTATATTCTACATTTAGTAAGTTTCACCTGTACCCTTCTAAGATGCACCGTAGGTGTGGACCCACCAATTACTCTCCCTCCACCCATCCTCCCCTCTCCCCTTTCCCCATATTCTTGGGATAGAATTGGGTTATAGCTTTCATGTGAAAGCTATAACTTGGTTTCATAGTAGGGCTGAGTACATTGGATACTTTTTATTCCATTCTTGAGATACTTTTCTTTTTTTATTATTATTAAATCATAGTTGTGTACATTACTGCATTCAAGGGGTACAATGTGCTGGTTTCATATACAGAGATACTTTTCTAAGAAGAATATGTTCCAGCCCCATCCATGTAAACATGAAAGAGGTGAAGTCTCCATTTTGCTTTTTAAGGCTGCATAATATTCCATGGTGTACATATACCACAATTTATTAATCCATTCGTGGGTCGATGGGCACTTGGGCTTCTTCCATGACTTAGCAATTATGAATTGGGCTGCAATAAACACTCTGGTACAAATATCTTTGTTATAATGTGATTTTTGGTCTTCTGGATATATACCTAGTAGAGGAATTATAGGATCAAATGGCAGGTCTATTCTTAGATCCATAAGTGTTCTCCAAACATCTTTCCAAAAGGAAGGTATTAGTTTGTATTCCGACCAGCAGTGTGGAAGTGTTCCCTTTTCTCCACGTCCACGCCGGCATCTCTGGTTTGGGGATTTTGTCATGTGGGCTGATCTTACTGGAGTTAGATGATATAGTTTAGCCAGGTTACAGGATATAAGTCAATATACAAAAGCCAGTTGGATTCTGAATATGCAAGCAATGAGTTTAGCCAGGTTACAGGATATTGGTCAACATGCAAAAAACCAGTCAGATTCTTATATGCAAGCAATGAGTTTAGTCAAGTTACAAGGTATAAGTCAATATACAAAAGCCAGTCGGATTCTTATATGCAAGCAATGAGTTTAGCCAGGTTATAGGATATAAGTCAACATGCAAAAAACCAGGTGGATTCTTATATGCAAGCATAAAACAACTGGAGATTAAAATTTTTACAATAAAAATGCCTTATATAATAGCATAAGCAATAAAAATGCTTAGATAGATATATTAGTAAAAGTCCTATAAACTGAAAATTACCAAACACTGATGATATTGATGAAGACCTAAGTCAATGGAAATATTAGATTTCAAATATTCCATTTTGCTGTCACTCCTCTCCAAACTGGTCCATAGATAAGTGCAATACCAATCAGAATTCTAGCAGCTTTGTTGTAGAAATTGCCCACTAATTCTAAAATTCATACAAAAATACAAAGAATTTAGGGCAACCCAAGCAGTTAAAAAATAAAAATAAGGTTTTATTTGATTTCAGGACTTGCTACAACACTAATAAATAGAATTTTCTGTGATATGTCCTGTATCTGTGTGGCGCCCTATATAAGAGGAAGTGAACAAGCTACAATTCTTTCTTCATTTTTCACCTGAGAAACTGGGTTGATGGTGACACTTTTTCCTACAAAGAAGTTGGAGAAAAACAAATGTTTGGACAACCTCATCTTGATATACTTAGACACTGAAGTAAAAATTTGAATATTTCAGGGAAAGATTACAGGAGCTTGGACAGGGATTGCGATGGTCATAGCAGTGATGAATTTGTGAGATATAAACTAACCAGAGACATTTTTAGATGTTTGTACAGATTGGTGACATATTGGCTGGGGGTGTGAATACTGAGATGCCATAGATCAGTGGTCCCCAATCTTTTTGGCAGCAGGGACCAGTTTCATGGAATACCATTTTTCCGTGGACTGGGGGTAGGAAGATGATTCACGTGCATTACATCTACTGTCCACTTCACTTCTATGAATATTGAATTATAATATATCATGAAATAATTGATAACTCAGCTGAATGAGGAATTGGTGGGAGCCCTGAGCTTGTTGTCCAGCAATGTGACGGTCCCATCTGGGGGGTGACAGGGAGACAGTGCCAGATGCAACTCTGATCACGCACTCACCACATACCTCCGGCTGTGTGACCCGGTTCCCAAGATGTCACACACCAGGACAAGTCTGAGCCTGAGGGAAGTTGTACAGGTGGCTTTGGAGATTCGGGGATCACTTGTATGTACAAGGTGATCGAAACCATGATACAAAAATCATCCAGGTGGTGAATGTAGAGTTATAAGAGAAGGAAGCTAAGCCGGGACCTGGAGGGATTCCAGAGCTAACAGCGGGTGAAGTACACGGAGCCTGAAAACGAGGCTGCTGAGAGGCCCAACAAGACAACTTAGGTGGAAAGTATTTTACAGTTTGTAGAGGTCCAGGCAAAGGATAGTTTCAATAATTAAATTAAGCCTGTGCTTCTCAAATGTATGTGTGAGAGCCCCCAGATGTAATCTGATTGAATCGAGACCCTCTGATTGAATCGAGGGTCATCTTGGCTCTATTTTATCCCCCGGGATAAATAGTGATACATTTTCCTTGAACATGAATTTGATTCAAGGGTAAGTATTTTAAATATTATTTTTATATGGAAACAAACAGAGATCTACTATGGAGTAAAGTGGAAAAGTCAAGTCAACTTAAAGATTGTAAGAGAGACTTGAAAGAAATTTCACCCTTGAGCTGGGAGACATCCAGTTAGACCTTCCTCCCTCTCCGTTCTCCCTCCCTCATCTGTGTTCTCAGCAGCGTTTTGTGAGGATGTGTGAGAAACACCAGGGGCGTTTCAATCTTTTTGTCGAAGAAAACTCTTTCCCCACTTTACACAACAAAGTAGCAAACAAGGATACTTTTGAAAAGACAATGGTCCTTTTCATTTATAAGCTTACAAACTAACTGTATGCAAACATTTAAGCAGTAGTATGCAAACATTTAAACATGGGCAAGGAGGGAAGCCAAGCAAAAAGTTCTTATCACTCATAAATCACCAAAGGCAACATTATACATATACCATTTCTGATGATTCCCTTTGCAAATATACCATTGGTAGGATAAATAGTTAAAGGCAATTATTTTAAATTGAAGTGCTTCCATGGACTAAACTGTGTTAGCCACAGTGTATCTGGAGATAAGTTCCGCAGGTGGTAATGAGAGTGGGGCTCTAATCAGGTGGCCTTACATCTGTCTGTGTACCATGTGAGGACACGGGTGGCCATATGGAAGCCTGGAATAGAGTCCTCACCAAACCCCAGCCATGCAACCATGCCGCTCTCTGATCTTCACCTTCCCAGCCTCCAGAATTTTGGGAAAATAAATTTCTGCTGGTTAAGACACCTACTGTATGGCATTTGTAATGGTATCCACAGGTAAGAAAGAAAAATGAGATGAAGAAAATTTTAATTCAAAGTATACATTTAATTTTATCTGAATTAAGAGGAAAAAAAAAAAAAGAAAGCAAAGTGACACATAAAGGAATTGAATATTACCAGAGGAGAAATTGTCAGATTCTTGATACTTAAATTGTTTGTGCAAACTCGCACTCTCTTCACAAGGAAATAAGAATTCACATTTTCAATACATCCTTTTCTAAAATGAATATGATTTTTTTAAATTGCATTTTACCAGTGAAATATTGTGTTTTGTCTTAATCTGCATTTCTTTGATTCCTGGAGAAGTAATCGTGTTTTTCATTTTAGGATAATTGATAATTTCTCTTTCAAATATTACGTGTCACTGTATTTTCTCTGTTTTGTCACATTGAGGTCTTGGAGGTAATATAAGCTAAGGAGTGAAGAAATTAGAGTATCAGTCTAGGGGAAGCAGAATAATAATGAGTGTTTACGACAAGAAGCATCAGCAGATGCTATTATAGAATTGCCCTTTACTGAATGGAGCTGCATGGCCCGAGGCTGTCCCCTGCCAAGTGAGTCTCCATCCAAGAGGCAGGAAAGTTTACATGGAACTGGACCTTGAAGGTATTGAACGAACAAGATAAAATATAAAACTAGTATAAAGAGAGTTTATCAGTAGGAGAGAATTTCCCAGGACACAGGATTCTGTGCCCTGGCAAAGAACCCTGGATGACAACACTGGAGTCTTCTAGAATGACTGTTGAAGGCTTGGGAAAAAGTGAAACTGCACATTAGTTAAAATGCAGAATGCCATGGAAGATGGTGGAAGAAGGGACGAAAAGCATCCGGTGAGCATACCAGAGTCCTGATCAACTACGATCAGCTGGGAATCTGTCAAAGCAATATGTTATATGCTGGTGAAGGAGTCATCGAAATCATCACAAGAGAATAGTGGCTGTCCCCTATAATCGAGAGCTGTTCCAGAACTAGGCTTCTTAGTAGTAATGGGAATAAAAAAGATTATGAAATAATAGACCCAAAGTGGCAGTATGTAACATAAGAAGGAAAATGGGCAGAATTATATTATTAGGTACCAAGTTCGGACTGACAGCCAAGGGTCTAACCTTCAGAGACCTGTAGAATGTGGTGTTCCTACAGTCAACAGAAGTATGCCTAAGTTATTTAACAAAAAGACATTGAGGATGGATAATTAGAAGGCTGGCGGTTCTTGCCCCAATTAAAAAGTCATGATTTGCCACCAGGTGCTATACCTGTAATCCCAACACTTTGGGAGGCAAAGGAGGGAGAATTGCTTGTGGCTAGGAGTTCAAGATAAGCCTGGGAAACATAGCAAAACTCCATGTATAAAAAAAAAAATAAGGCAAATTAGTCAAGTGTGGTGGTGAATATCTGTAGTCCCAGCTATTCGGGAGGCCAAGGCAGGAGGATGGCTTGAGCCCTGGAGGTTGAGGTCACTGCACGCTATGACGCCACAGCATTCCAGCTGCAGCAACAGAGCAAGACACTCTCCCTGAAAATAATTCAAAAATAAAACCACATTGTTATAACGTGTGCCTGAAACAAGTCATTTTTAGACCATGAAGCCAGTATCTGAAAGTTAGTCTGTTTTCTGAAGAATCCTAGAACAGCATGGCAAGTGTTTAAGGCGATGATTCTCCCTCACTTTCTCCAGAGGCATCCTGGCCTTTCCCTTAGTGATCATACACTGGAGAAGGAGTAACTCAGACATTAAAGGAAGTGTCACAGTGGTCTCTCCCATTGTAGCAGCAGTCACTGGGGTCCGGGTAGTAAATTCTCCTAATCTCGACATCACTCACAGTGGGCTGTGTGTTCCCAAACCCACCTGGTGGCCATTTTCTCAGGTGTCAAGGTCGTAGTTAAATCGTACAAGTAACTGGTAGAACTTGCCTCCCCTCCCCTCCCCATTGAGTTCCTTCACCATGGGATAAGGGACAGTGGCAAATGCCACGAGAAAGCCACCTAGACTGCCCCCTTCCCTTGGCCAAGGTAGAACATGAAGAGTATTACCCTATATTGAGTTGGGTTTCTTAATGGCTTGAAAAAGAATAAAATAATTTTGGAAGATTTGACATTTTTATAGTATTTAACCTTCAGCTCCCAGAAGCTTAAACGCACCCTTCCATTCATGAAAGGCTTCCTTTTTGTCTCTGTACATGTGGTTTCCTACATAGAAATCCCACACATTTCTTGAGAAAGTTATGCCTAACCATTTTATTTTTAATTGCCATTGTGAATGTGAAATTTCATTCCATTTTCTGGTTGCTGTTGCCTTCTGAACAGACCTTTAGCTGCTTGTCTAATTTTTTAATCTAGCAAGGGAGTCAACATCTCCCTGACTCCAAAAAATAAAAAGAAAAAAATGCACTTGAGAAAGGACAAAGCAACCAAATCAATTTTGTCTGGAATTAGTGAGAAGAATAATGAATCATTTCTTCAACAAGCACTTATTGAAGGCTCATTGGGAATACGGGATTGGACTAGGCGCTTGGGAGGTAGGTATGCAAAGAAGAATATGTCGCCCTGTTCTCGAGAGGGATGTCAGTGTGTAACAGAAATGAATCCTGGTATCAACAGTGATACTAATGACAAAGTAGGAATGGTAAAGACTGTGGGGGCAGGGAGGGAGGGAGGGACGGAGGAAGGAGAGGAACGCGGCTCCGGAATGGGGGGCTGCCAGCAGCACCAGGGCACAGGGCGGCCTGTCAGCCTTGGTTGGGAAGTTCCCCTCTCTGTGACACGAAGTGAAGGGTCACAAGAATGGATTCAGGAAAAAAAAAATGGATAGACACAGTTTTAGTTGTTCTTCAAAGATGCAAACTGAAGAAAATATCCTGAGTTACCCTGTTCTCTGTGAATGAGCAGGCCAAGGGGGCTGCAGAGAACAGAGACTGGGGTTAAGGAGAAAAGACGAGGGTTTGAAACTTGTGACAAGGGAGCAGATAAGACGACAATTTAAATGAGTTAAGCAGGATTTCACTGTGTGATCTGGCAGAGCATCCAAATCAGAATCTCCTGTATTTGGTAAAAATGAGAGTCCCCAGTCCCGCTCTAAACCTACAGAATCAGAAAAGAGACAGGAGATATAAGCATTTTGGTAGCCTGTTCTGGAGATTTTTATGACCACATTTTCCCTAAAATCAATTGAAATCAGCTGAGCTGAAGGAATTCTGAGTTGTGCTAAGTATTCAGACAAAGTGAGGTATCTTAAATTTCTATATAACACGTTCCATTACCCTGAATTTTATATTAAGAGCAAAGAAATTTAAAAACTGTCTTTAGGCTTGGCACCTGTAGCACAGTGGTAACACTGCCAGCCATGTACACCGAGGCTGGCGGGTTCGGGCCCAGCCCGGGTCAGCTAAACAACAATGACAACTGCAACAACAACAAAATATAGCTGGGCGTTGGTGAGCACCTGTAGTCCCAGCTACTTGGGAGGCTGAGGCAAGAGAATCGCTTAAGCCCAAGAGTTTGAGGTTGCTGTGAGCTGTGACACCACAGCACTCTACCAACGGTGACATAGTGAAACTCTATCTCCAAATAATAATAATAAGAAGAAGAATAAAAACTGTGTTTAACATGAATGGTTAATAATAAAAATATAATTGATACTGTGAGACAGGCTAGTTAATGTCTTGTGGGAGGGGAACCAAACGGGAAGGATAAGAAGATAAAGAAGTTAAAGACAGCGTGGGAAGAGAAAAAAGTGGACAGAGAAGAGACATTTTGTAGGAGAATAAGAGAGATACAAGAGGGACGCAATTGGAAAGGGAAAGAGGCACACACAGGAAGAAATTTAAGGATTAAAAAATATGACAAAGGGCTAAGTAGACTCGGGGGTTAGTATTAGCATAGCCAGCTTTCTAATTTAGCCTTCAGAATACATTATCACGTTATTTACAGCTTCTTTGCAATTCTGATTAGCAAATTTGCTGCTCTTTTCACAGTTAGGAATTTCATCCAGCAATGTGTTGACTAAATCCAGCAAGCCCTCCAGTCTTCCCAGGGAAGGTGTTTTCCACAGTGCTTTTTGCCACACGATGGCCAAATTACACCCGGATCTGGTTCTCCTGGAGATTTCCTATTCTGAGTGGCTCCTAGAGCTCAACAGGCAAGGAAAAGGGGAAAAATAGAAGAGGGTGATTGTCGACAGTTACTATAGTTGGAAACCTAACATACAAGTCACCAAGTCAGTACTTTTTCTGATGGATATCATTTGTTTACCCAGAAAACCGTCAACCAACCGTCTCTAATCTGTACGCTAGATCTCCAAATACATCATCAGTTCTTATTTACATTTACCTGCAGAATAATCGGAAACTAAAACTTCATTTGTATCAGTGCAGCCCTCCCATGATAGGTTATCTAACGGTAGTTATGCCCGTCACGATGAAGTTAGCGCCTGTTGACCACTGGTATGGAAACGTTCTTAAAAATCCCTAAGTGAAGGTTTGAAGTGCAAAAGTGAAAACAATGAGGGGGGATTTGTCCTTCCAGATATTAAAATTTAGTGTAAATAAAACTATATTTTAATTTTTTGATGAATCTTTGATGGCGTTGGGTGAGACTCAAAGAGGCATCTGTTAGAGGAAAAGGGGAAATTTCTTTGGCAAGAGTTAGACCTCAGGCCTCCATGTACATCATGGTCCTGACCACACACTCACCCTTACCATCTCCATGGCTGGAAAGTCATCCCCTCTCCTCTCCACCCTCCCTCAAGATATTTTTTCATGAATATTCATGTCCTCTTGATTGTTCCCTGATTTGATAAAGATAAAGATGCTTTCAGTGGAATGGGGCAGATAAAGTAGTTTTTTCTCCCAGAACTGGACTGCTTAACAACCCCCGGCGAATGTACCCTGTACGCAGGATCTGGTTTTAAGTGAAAGAAAATTTTATACAGTTACTATAACTTCATAGAAGACACCAGTCTTAGTCAGAGCTAGATTAATTTTTAAGTGAGTCCTAATTGTATATTGGTACTATTTCTGAAGACAATTTAAAATTGTATCAATATTCCCAAATCACATTGTATGCAAAAATAAGGCTTAAAAATAACATGAAATCTTAAAACATACAGACGCTTTAGCCCAGCAATTCTGATTCCAAATACCTATCTAAAGAAAACAGGGATAGCAACTAATAACTGCTGTGTGTTTACCAACCCTATTTCTCTTTCTTCCTGGGCACGCAGTCTACTTTGTAGTTAGGTAGAACCGGGGGACTGAGTTTTGACGAATGAAATGGGGGAGATGCGGTGGACACAGCTTCAAGGCCTGGCCTACACAGAAACCTTCCATCCATCAATCCACATTCTCTCCCTTTATCTGCGGGACTGAATGTTGCAGAGGATAAAGTCCCAGATATGGCTGAGCCACATAAAGAAGGTGCTCAGGTCTGGGTCTGACTGCATGGAGGGGAGTTCCCTGGACAACCCCCGGGGGCTACATGATTGAGAAGTCAGTGCAATTAAGCCACTGACATTTTTCATTTATGTTCCACGACACTTAGCCAACTTTCACAAACATACAGGCTATCAAGACTTTAGAAGATTGAGAAGGGAGAAGGGACCACATGAGGATTAAGAAGTAGAAACAAAATGATTAGTGTTTGCTGATCTGATAGTTTGCACAGAATGCCCAAGAGAGAAAACAAAGTATTAAAAACATTGAAACAGTTTAGTTATGTTTGTAGAAACAAAATCTTCAAAGTCTATTTATTTAATACCTATACTGAAGCATCAAACTATAAAATATTATAAAATACATACTGTTCGTTATACCAATAAAACCTATATGGTACTTAAGAATAAATTTAGTAGAAGAAGTGAAATACTTACATGAAGAAAAGTTAGAAAAAAATAACCTGAAAAAAATATACTGGTATAGAAAGACTTGTAACTAAAAGAATTCATTTATGGAATTATGGACTAAAGACATGTAACAAAAACAATTAGTTTATGGGATTTTGGAGGCTGCAAATCCCAAGCTGTGCAGAGTGGTGAGTCATCAGGCTGGAGACCCAGGAGAGATGGTGGTTTAGTTCCAGTCAAAAGGCTGGATGGTTTGAGACTCAGGAAGAGCCAATGTTTCGGTTCAAGTCTGAGGGCAGGAAAAAGCCAATGTCCCAGTTTAAAGGCAGTCAGTAAGAAAAAAATTCTCTGGGATTGGAGGGAGGGCATTCGTCTTTCTGTTCTCTTCAAGCCTTCACATAATTGCATAAGGCCCGCACACACTGGGAAGGGGACGGAGGTCTGCTCTCCACGGTCCACCAACTTAAACGTTAGTCTTATCCAAAAACACTATCGCAGAAACATCCAGAATAATATTTCACCAAAGATCTGAGTACCCTATGGCCAAGTAAAATTGACACATGAAATTAACCATTACAACAAATTTATGAATAGGAAGTCAATATTAAGAATTGGCAATATTAAGGATGGCAAGCTGTGGTATATGTATACCATGGAATATTATTCATTAATCTCCATTTAAAAAAATGGAGATTTTGCAGTATTTGTACTAACCTGGATGGAGGTGGAACACGTTATCCTTAGTGAAGCATCTCAGGATTGGAGAACTATGAATCCTCTGTACTCAACTTTGATAGGAGGACAGTTAATGACAATTAATGACACCGTGGGGCATGGGGGAAAGGGAGAGCAGACAGAGAAGGAGGGAGGGGGTGAAGGTTAGGAAAAGAAAAACAAAAGAAGGCTCGGCGCCTGTGGCTCAACAGGCTAAGGCGCCAACCACGTACACCTGAGCTGGCGGGTTCGAATACAACCCGGGCCCGCCAAACAACAATGACGGCTGCAACCAAAAAAGAAAAAAAGAAAAACAAAGAAAATAGTGACTAATTCTCACATAAATTGGACTCAAATTTGACTAAAGTACATTACTTAAACATTAATTTTTACTTCAACTTATTATTATGTTGTTCAGGATACAGGATATTGCATCCTCATTTATAAGTGAATTATGTTCGTAATTTCCCCTTTATAATATATTTTTTCAAATTTTAATATCGGGTGTATCCAGATTAAGTAGAATGATTTTGAAGGATTTCTTCTTTTTCTTTTGTCTATAAGATTTGGCATGATCTGTTTTTTGGAATTATCTTTTATTTTTATTTATAAATATTAGTTGTCTATTTTTTGAGACTTTGGAAAAAAAATAAGAAGAAGAAGTTAATTGATGGCTCCATACTGAGCCTCAGAGTCAGAGCATCCTATAATAGACATACTCTTATTTGACAATGTGAATGTTACTTTCTTTGCATTACTATTATTATTATTGCTTAATAGTTTGTTGCAGCAATTGTCTGATTTCTTTTCTGAATGTATTTATCTTTGTTTGTTCTTTGCGAGGTTTTTGTTTCTAGTCCTTATCTTAAACATTGTTATTGTTGTTAAATTTTAAGACTTTTTAATTTTGTGAAGGCAAAAAGTAGAAACCTAATAAACACATGTATATGTAAAAATAAAATAAAAAAGAAATAGTTTGGGAACTATATCAGCATATCGATTTGGGGATTAGTTTCCCAATACATGAAATTTTGGAAACACATTCAACCCTCAGCAATTATAAAGACAAAGAAATAGACTGTGAGATTCTTCAAGTCTGCCATCCCAAGTGCTCACTTGAAATTTTTACTTATGATTAAATTTTTTCCGCTGCAGAAATATTTTTAAAAGCTGTTAGAATCAATAGTGAATGGACAAAGACGTGGAATTAATTATAAAATGGAATTTTTATGAATTTCTGCTAAACCTATGTTTAATATTTTTCCTGTTGGTGTATTTTGCTTCATGTAAAAGAAATATTTCAGAATTAAAATTCATCTAAAATGCTCTTTAAACAACAAAGGGAAAAAATAGATTGACAAGTCTAACTACAATTTCATTGAATACAGATGGGTGACGAATTTGAAGAAGTTGCAACTCAAGCTTAAAAGCAGAAACCAATATTATTATTCATTACTGTAACAGACAAATATGTAGGTATAATATTTTTCTCCTTTCCCTCAAAAAACACATAAAATTAACCCATGTTAGCCGGGCGTTGTGGTAGGCACCTGTAGTCCCAGCTACTCAGGAGGCTGAGGCAAGAGAATCGCGTAAGTCCAGGAGTTGGAGGTTGCTGTGAGCTGTGGCTCCACAGCACTCTACTGAGGGTGATACAGTGAGACTCTATCTCTACAAAAAAAAAAAAATAACCCATGTTTTCCATTTTGTATGATAATCCCTATTTTTCCTTTATTTGAGCAATCCAAACAAATTCGAAGATCAGTAAAAAAAAAATTCAGTATGTTGTAAGCCAACAGCCACCCAAAAGACAAGAGTCTCTCTCAGCCTGTCTCGACCTTGGTCCCCAACATGTCCCCCCTATCCTTGGGTTAATTCCGAGAACAGGTTTCTGACAAGGAAGTTCTCTGAGTTCCCTGACCCCCCCTGGCCGGGTTGAAACAATGGAGGAAACTCACCCAAGCAGAGTTTTCCAGGTACTGGGCTTTCCAAGTTGTCCCATGGTTACTGAGCTGCCCCCACCCCACCCCCGAGCTGCCATGCAGCTACCCCTGAGCCAACTACCTGATTGTAACCCCGCCCTGTAACCGGCCATGTTCCGCTTTTGTACATGCTTGCTTTGCCACATCAGCACAAAAAGGGTATAAAGCCTGCCCGCATTTCTCTTGGGGGCCATTTGCCTTTTGGACCATCTGTGCAGATGTAATAAATGACCACCTGATTTGGGCCACTTGCCCTTTGGGCAGTGGTCTGCCTGTGCAAATGTAACCACCTGATTTGGGCCTCGCCCTTTAGGGCAGTGGTCCGCCTGTGCAGGTGTAAATAAATCATCACCATGTGATTTGAGCCTAAAGTGGGGTCCATGTATTCTTATGGGTGGCGTAAGTTACAAGTACTTACATTTCTTTTTAAGATATTACTCTTAGTTTATTTCATAAACTTTATGGAGGATAATTTGGTTGTATAAGACAAAAAGAAGTGTTTAAGATGACCTGCTCGAATGCACTGGTGCTGTGCTGAAGCGAAAGATAAATTGCACCATCTCCAGGATTATATCATAGGATCTTCTGTTTAATCAAATGTTAGTAAGAGTTTTCTAATGGGTCGTCAGTTCCCATACAGTTATAATAAAAAGAAATTATCAACTGGGCTTGGTGGTTCACACCTGTAATCGTAACATTATGGGAGGCCAAGGTGAGTGGATTCCCTGAGCTCACAGGTTCGAGACCTGAGCAAGAGTGAGACCCTGTCTCTAAAAAATAGCTGGTCAGTGGGCACCTGTAGTCCCAGCTACTCGGGAGGCTGAGGCAAGAGAATCACTTGAGCCCAAAAGTTTGAGGTTGCTGTGAGCTATGATGCCATGGCACTCTGCCAAGGGCAACAAAGTGAGACTCTGTCTCAAACAAACAAACAAATAAATAAAATAAAAGTGATTATCAAGCATAACTAGATTTTTGACAAGTAGAGTCTTTCTCTTGTTATGAAGAGGATCTCTCAGTGAGTCAGAATTGTTGCGGTGAATGACAGCACCACTTGTCAGTGTGATGGGCACACGGACAGAAATACCCATCAGGGGAAGTGCTATATCACGAAATACCAGGTAACAGAATATTTATGAAGTTATAGCGAGGGCTTACAGTGAATACTACTTAATCTACACTTTCTTCTCAGAGAGTAATCTAGACTTTGGTGTGTTCGGTCTCAAAATTTTCATAGCCCTGAAATATAATCTCAAAAGTACATTTATGAAAAAAAATTCTCTTATCCCTCATTCTTCCCACTGAGATTTGTGTTTCCATTTGTGGTCTTTTGGTTAGTTCTTGACCATGGCGTGATCAACTCAACTGGGTTGATCACGCCATGGTCAAGAGTTCTGAAGTGCTTCTGGGCAGGAGTGAAAGCAGCAAAATAACTGCAAGATACAGTTTAGTGTGTTTGATGGACCCACGACTGTGCTCTGGCCTTCAGATGTCTTTGAATTTACTTTTCAGCTGTTGCTGAAAACCAATTACTGCTAGTCAGTTCTGGACCTTGGTCCAGTTTTCAGAAGACGGGCTTCTATTTTCCACTCCAATAGCCTCAGGCACAAAGAGGCACTTACAGGTTGATTTGGGCATCAGTGGAGTGGCACACGGCTCAACATTCACACTGAAGCTCCACTGGCCACATAAACCTGACATCCCGTCAACACATTGACCCAAATTTGTATATGCAAAGGTTTGCCTTAGCAACCTTGGCAGCTAGGGGCTCTTTCAGAAAGGAAGCTTGCCCTCTGGGGGAGAAGATGTTTTCAAAAAACCCAGTCTTCATCAAAGTGTTCAGTTAAAGGGATGCTTATTGCATTCCATCAAGTAAAAATATGAATGAATTTCAGTTCACAAATTTCCATCAGTCACACCACAGGCTTTTCACTGCAACTTCTGCTGCAGTGAAAAGGCAACAGCTTAAATTATAGCTAAAATAATCACTGGCAATGAGTAACTGAGGAACTCAGCACTGCAGTTCTAGGAAGAAGCTCCTGGCAGGCCCCTGAAGACAGGTCACTGCGAATAAACGTGCACCTAACAGTGAGGGTCAAGTGTGTATTTGTAAAGAATAAAACGACCATTAAAAATCTAAATATGAGGCCAGGTGTGGTGGCTCATGCCCATAATCCTGGAAGTCCGGGAGGCTGAGGTAGGTGGATGGTCTGAGCTCAGGAGTTCAAAACCAACCTGAGCTAGAGCAAGGCCTCATCTCTAAAAAAAAAAAAAAAAAAAATAACCAGGCATGATGTGGGCGCCTGTAGTTCCAGCTACTTGGGAGGCTGAGGCTTAAGGCAAACTTAAACTCTTGCTTAAACCCAAGACTTTGAGGTTGTTGTGAGCTGTGACACCAATGGCACTCTAATGAGGGAGAAAAAGTGAGACTCTGTCTCAATAAAAAAAATTAAAATACAACAAATTTCATGTGAGTTGCATAGAAAATAAGTGCTAGACATGTTCATAAAAGAGAGAAATCTCTGTATGTTGTAGGGGCAGGTGGGCAGATCAATATGTTCTAAGATGAGTCTTGGATTAATCTGAACATCAAATTGACCCTCCTTTATGTTTACAAACTATAAAAGCTTTATTAAAAGTAAAACTTTTTCAAACCTAAGTATAAAAATAGGGAAAAATGGAAAACTTTTGAATAGACAATATCAATATCTCCTTATAACATCAAAGAATAAAACCTTTCTATTTAATGGTAATCTACATTAAATCATAGACAGTTTCCGATCCCTTAAGATTGACAAGTCATTGAACTTTGCTTTGGCTCTCCCATTATAGGGCTAAAGACTCTACATCATGAACGGATACTCTGCCTTTTCACCTTGACATACGTGACAATCTTCCCTTTTTGCCTTCCACAGGTATAGAATATCTCTTCGCCCATTACCCTGAAGAGAAGGTTGCCAAAATCTTTACTCCTCATTCACTCCTGACCATTACCCACCTTGTCATACTTGCGAGGTCTGTGCCATTTTCTTTTCTTTTTTTTTTTTTATCTTGAGACAGAGGCTTACTCTGTCACCCGAGGTAGAGTGCCATGGTGTCATAACTCACAGCAACCTCAGACTCCTGGGCCCAAACGATACTCTTGCCCCACCTCCTGAGTAGCTGGGACTATAGGCCTCCACTACAATGCCCAGCTAGTTTTTCTATTTTTAGTAAAGATGGGGTCTCACTCTTGCTCAGGTTGTCTTGAACTCCTTGAGCTCAAGCGTCCACCCTCCTTGGCCTCCCAGACTGCCAGTATTACATCTTATGGTAACTATGAAATACAGTTGTTTTATTAGGGACTTCTGTAATAGAATTTCTTTTCATGTATGTCTAATGCTGTACATTGGGACCCCTGTCTGTATTTAATCGGTAGCACGGTAGATGTCAGGAGCGAAGGGTCAAGGAGAGATGGAAATTGGACAAAGATTTGAAAAGTCATTTCATTTCTCAGTTTTCCGATCCATAAAGTAGGGACAATGCTGATAATATCTCAGGTCATTGAAGGGTTTTGTTATTTAGCTACTGGATCTCTGCTGTTTTGCCCAGGCTGCTCTTGAACCCTTGGCCTCAAGTAACACTCCCACCTCAGTCTCCGGAGTAGCTGGGATTACAAGGGTAAGTCACTATACCCTGATCTTAAATGTTAAATTACAGGAGGAAATAAGTGTTAAAATAGTTCATACATTTTAGAAGCACATAGCAAATGCTAGCTGTTGTTATGATTTCACTATATTTTATTGACTGAAAGTTAGCACAATAGCTAAGGCTGTGGTCTCCAAAGTCAGACTGCTAGAATTTAAGCCTTCTCTTTCTTCCCCAGTTACTAGATATGTGACCTTGGATTAGAAGTCCTTCAATTTCTCTAAGACTAAGTTTCCTCCTCTGTAAAAAGGGAGTAGTGAATAGTGAGGCCTAAATGAGATAAGCCATAGGAAGCACTTAGAGCAGTATCTTTAAAACTGTAAAACTCAAGGCTGGGCATGGTGGCTCATGCCTGTAATCCCAGAACTCTGGGAGGCAGGTGGATTGCCTGAGGTCAGGAGTTCAAGACCAGCCTCAGCAAAAGTAAGACCCCATCTCTAAAAAATAGCCAGTCATTGTGGCAGGCATTTGTAGTCCCAGCTACTCAGGAGGCTGAGGCAAGAGGAGTTTTTGAGCCTAAGACTTTAAGGTTGCTGTGAATTAAGATGCTACAGTACTCTACCCAAAGTGACAGAGTGAGATTTTGTCTCAAAAAAAAAAAAAAATGGCTCGGCGCCTGTAGCTCAAGGGGCTAAGGCGCCAGCCACGTACACCTGAGCTGGCAGGTTCGAATCCAGCCCGGGCCCGCCAAACAACAATGACGGCTGCAACCAAAACATGGCCGGGCGTTGTGGCGGGCGCCTGTG
>CAUYRH010076334.1:0-18031 GCA_963574655.1 Perodicticus potto | reverse complement strand
AAGATAAAACACCAGCAAGGGGGAGGGGAGAGCAAGAGGGGGGACAAGGGAGGAGGGAAGGCAATCAGTAGGATGCAGGAGGGCAATTGGCAGGATCTCAGCTAATGTGCACAAGGTGAGGTGTTCAGCATGACGCCTGGATGAAGAGCTCAACTGTAACTTGAACTTTACTTTAGAATTGAAAACAATGGGTGGTGACTGTGGTCAAAGAGTAGGGTGCTGGCCCCATATACCCAGGGTGGCAGGTTCAAGCCCGCACTGGCAAAAAAAAATTCAATAAAAAAAATTGGGAAATTCAACATTAAACATTTCTGATTAAAAAAAAAAAAAGAATTGAAAAAAATGTAATCTAAACATTTGTACCCTCATATTAATTTGAAATTAAAAATTTCGCCTAGAGGAGGAGATGGGGAAAGACCGGGAGAGGAACGGAGAGAGCTTCTCTCTCCCTACTTGAAATCTCTCCCACTACCAGGAGCTTTGGTGTGTTCTGTATTCTTTTCTGTAAATCAATTCTGCCTTATCACGGACAGGTGGGAGGGGGGAAATAATGTAATGAAGAATAATAAAATACATGTATTAAAAAAAAATAATAAAATAAAATAAAATAAAAAAAAAAAGAAATTAAAAATTTCATATATTTTGAAATAGCCATAATAGTGGATTTTGAATATTCCCAACACAAAGAAATGATCAATATTTGAAGTTATGGGTATAACCCTGATTTGATCCTTGCACATTGTATACATGTATCAAAACATCACACTGTACTACACCAACATGTATAATTATGTGTCAACTTAAAATAATAAAAGTGATCCTGCAATCCCATTATTAGGTATCTTCCCAGAAGAACAAAAATCATTCTACCACAAAGACATTTGCACAAGAATGTTTATTACAGCTCAGTTCACAATTGTCAAGTTGTGGAAGCAACCCAAATGTCCATCAATCCATGAATGGATTAACAAATGGTGGTATGTGTATACCATGGAATACTATTCAGCCATAACAAAATATGAAGACTTTACACCTTTTATGTTTACCTGGATAGAGTTGAAACACATTCTTCTTAGTAAAGTATCTCAAGAATGGAAAAGTAAATATCCAATGTACTCAATACTAATATGAAACCAATATATAAACAATTACTCACATGAACAATAAAACACAAATATAGTCTAGTCAGGCAGTAGGAAGGTTTGGGGGGAGAAGGACAATTGGCAGAAGGAGGGAGGGCATTTGGCAGGGTCTCACCTAATGTGCAAGAGTGAGATGCAAGAATGCATGAGTGTACAGCACACCCTCTGGGTGACGGGTTCTTCTACAATGGGAACTTTACCTTGGAAGTGAGAACAATGTAATCTAAAAATTTGTATCCTCTTATTAATTTGAAATCAAAAAAATAAAACTCAGAAAAGAAGCTAAGTAGGTAATTAACATAAAAAATAAAAAAGTGAAAAAACTCTATAATAGCTGCATTCTCATTCCCCTTCTTTATGCTATTGTTATGCAAATTGTCTTAAAGTCTCTCAACACGGTTTTTATAATTGTTTCTTTATGCAGTTGCCTTTTAAAAGAAAAGAGTTACTAACAAAATACACTTACACCATTTTTTTTTTTTTTTTTTTTTTTTTTTTTAGAGACAGAGTCTCACTTTGTCACCCTGGGTAGAGTGCTGTGGCGTTATAGCTCACAGCAACCTCCAGCTCTTTGGCTCAGGTGATTCTCTTGCCTCAGTCTCCCGAGTAGCACCATTTTTTATATTTACCCATGTAGTTACATTTATTGTTGCTTATTTATTTTATTTTATTATTTTTTTGTAGAGACAGAGTTTCACTTTATCGCCCTTGGTAGAGTGCGGTGGCATCACACAGCTCACAGCAACCTCCAATTCCTGGGCTTAGGTAATTCTCTTGCCTCAGTCTCCCAAATAGCTGGGACTACAGGCGCTCACCACAATGCCTGGCTATTTTTTTGTTGCAGTTCAGTGGGGACCAGGTTTGAACCCGCCACCCTCCGTATATGGGGCCAGTGCCTTACTCACTGAGCCATAGGCACAGCCCAGGATATAAAATTATTGATTGCCAGTCTTTTTCTTTCAGTGTTTTGACTATATCATGCCATTGCTTCTGGTCTCCATGGTTTCTGACGAGAAGTCAGCTGCTAATCTTATTAAGGATTGCTTTCATATGATTTTTTTTTCTTTGCTGCTTTCACGATTCTCTCTTTGTGGCTTTCTATACTTTGACTCTGGTGTGTCTAGATGTAAATCTCTCTGAGTTTATCCTACTTGTAGTACATTGATCTTGAATATGTAGATTAATATTTTTCATCAAATTTGTTGAGTTTAGGCTATTTCTTTTCTTTTCTTTTCTTTTCTTTTTTTTTGGGGGGGACGGAGTCTCACTCAGTCACTCTGGGATTGAGTGCCATTGTGTCATAGCTCACAGCAACCTCAAACTCTTGGGCTCAAGTGATCCTCTTGCCTCAACCTCCCAAGTAGCTGGGACTCCAAGTGCCTGCCACAATGCCTGGCTTTTTTTTTTTTTTTTTTTTTTGAGACAGGATCTTGCTCTTGCTCAGGCTGGTCTTGAACTCCTAAGCTCAGGCTATTCACCCTCCTTGGCCTCCCAGGGTGCTAGGATTATAGGTGTGAGCCACTGTGCCCAGCCTGGGCTACTATTTCTTCAAATATTTTTATATATCTTTTTCTCTCTTCTCTCTGGAACTTCCATTATGTACATGTTGGTAATCTTGACATCACAACACAGGTCTCTCAAGCTCTGCTCTTTTGCTTTTCTTTTTTTCTTCTCAGATTGGCTGAGCTCAATTATATCAGATAGACAGAATCTAGACAGAGAATATAAACAAACATAGAAATTGTCTGAAAGATCAAATCTAGAGTTAAAACTTCACTTAAAGGATTCAGCAGCAGATTTGAACTGGCAGAAGAAAGAATCATCATGTTTATATATTTACTTATGTTCTCTATTTTGTGGAATATTGCTCTCATAATTTTCTTTAATTCTTTAGAAAAAATTTCCTTTAGTTATTTGAACATATTTATAATACTTTATTTAAAGTCTTAGTCCAGTTAAGTCTATCACTGGGATTCCTTAGAGCCAGTTCATGTTGACTGCCTTTTTATTTTCTGTGCAGGGACCATACTTTTCTGTTTCTTTGCATTTATCTTTTTTCTCCTATAAAACTGGTCATTTTAATTACAGTAGGCCCCCTATATATCCCCCTCAGGAGATGCCGGAAACCACAGATAGTAACAAGCCCTATATACCCCCTGTCTTTTCCTATCTATGATAAAGTTTAATTTATAAGTTAGGCACAATAATATATTAACAATTAATCGTAAAGTAGAATAATAATATACTTTTCACAATTTCATACGTTAAACACTCTTTCTTACTATAGATCTTGGCAACCATGACATGATTTTTTCCTTCTTATTAAAAGTAGTACTTATTAAAGTAAAAAACTTTTACCTTTTCATTTACAGAAATAACTTTCATGGCTTTTCTTTGGAATATCCAAATCAATGGAATCACTACTCTTGCTCTTTGGGGCTGAGTAAAATAAGTGTTACTTGAACACAAGCACTATGATACTATGTATGACAGTCAATCTGATAACCAAGACAGCTACTAAGTGATTAAATAGTATCATCTTCAATGTGTATTTACTGGGTAGTGGGATTATTCACATCCCAGGTGAGATGGCACAAGATTTCATTCTACTGCTCAGAATGGTGCACAATTTAAAACTTATGAATAGATTATTTCTGGAATTTTCCATTTAATATTTTTGGACCACAGTTAACCAAACATAGCTGAAACTGCATAAAGTGAAACTACAGATAAGCGGAGAGTACTATAATACCATATGGTAACTCTGGCAATCAGATTCCCTTCCCACACCTCAGAGTTTATGGTTGCTGCTCTTTGTTGTTGTCTCTGCTCAGTTATCTTAGTGTTCAGTCAATGACTGCCCAGAGCTTTCCATAAGCCAATAAGTCTTCCAGTTTTTGCCAACAGGCCCCTTTTGTATTCGAGCCCATCTTCAAACACTGCAGCAGTTGACAACTCTGTCTTAGCCGTCACTTCCTGCTTGCTCAGATTCCCAAAGGCTGAGGTGGGAGAATTGCTGGAGCCCAGGAGTTTGAGATTGCAGTGAGGTATGATAATGCTACTGCCTTCCAGCACCAGCAACAGAGCAAGAGTGGCCAAAAAAAAAAACAAAAATAAAACAAAACAAACAAAAAAATGTGCCAAGCTCCTAGAGAAAAAGCATCATCCTCCAGGTGTCTTCAGAGGGAGGGGGGCATGAATGGCTTAGGAAATTGGGGACCTGGAAGGGACCCTTTTTCTTCATAAACCCAGGCTCCACACTTCTGATCAAAATGTAATAGTCAGGGAGAAAGGGCAAGAATCCTCCTCCTGTAGGAGGTGCTATTCCTGTTCATATTTTATAGATGGGGAAATGAACCCCAGACTCAGGGGCAACAAGGGTCACTTCTCAGCAGAGACCATCCTGAGGCAGGACTGAAGCCAGGTGTCTGTGCCTGCAATATTGTCCATATTTCTCACACACAAACACTGAACCTTACCCTGCTGTTCTTGCAATAGACTCAATGTGTCCCGGAGATTTCATGTGTTGAAACCTACCTGCCAACGTGATGGTATTAGGAGGTAGGGCTTTGGGGAAGTAATCTCATGAATGAGATTAGTGCCTGTATAAAAAGGAACCCAGAGAGCTCTCTCCCCCTTTCACCATGTGAAAACACAATAAGAAGTCTGTATTCTGCAACCCAAAGGAGAGCCCTCTCTAGAACCTGACCATGCCAGCACCCTGATCTCAGAGTTCCATCCTCCACACCTGTGAGAAAGAAGTGTCTATGCTAGATATAGAAAGCCAAGCTACCTTGTCATAAAGCCCAAGCTGACAAAAACAGCTCAAGGGGCTGTGTACTCAGGAGGGGATGGGTCACTCTTTGTTTTGTCTCTCAACTTCAAATGTTCTTGAGCATATTTGGGCTCTCAGCCCTTCTCCAGGTTCCCTGGAGTCCTATCTGGGTTGGTACAGGGGCAAGGGCCCAGCCACTTCCTCAGCCCCTAGCACAGTCTACTCCCTCCAGGGGCTCCAGGTTTCTCTTCAGGGTAGCCTGACCTGCGGTTGGCACAGGAGTCACCGGGATACAGGCCCCTTCTCTGAAAGCCTCCATCTGTCTGAAGGTTGGTCCTAGGCACCAGTGACGGCCACCCCCAATTCCCCCAAGACTTACTTATCTCAGCTTCTGCTTTTCCCTGGTGGGCAGGCAGATCCTGCAGAAGAACCTCTATGGTCTTCCCTGTGTGACTTCAAGGACCCTCACTATTTAGGAATTGCAGAATTTGCAGGCAAAAGTCTGAATGCTGATGGGAGATGTGAGCAGCTTCCCCCAACCCCACACCCCCTGGGCTGGGGCTAATCAGATGCCACACCAGCCATTTCTGCATCTCCTGTAGTTTGGTCCCAGTGCCGTCATCCTATCCACACACCAGCTCACCTAGGTCTTCTTAGCACAGAGGCTAGAAACCTAACACAGAGAGGTGGAACCCAGGGCACTGAACAGTAGCTGGCCCGGAGACCCCTATTTCCAGGCAGGGCCTAAGCCTGCAGCCCATTTCCCAGAGCCTGCAGTGAGGTGCCTGGGTAAGAACCTCATGCCACAGCCCAGAGGAGCACCAGGGGCAAAGCCTGGTCAGGGGAGCTGTGCCCTTGAACCCAGAAGCCATCTTCAAATCTCATTCCTCTCATAGACATCACCCTGCCCAAGTCTTCATGTGGTCCCTCCAAAATTACCTCCCCTCTATCAGCGCCTCCTTCCCTTCACAGCAGTAATTTTTTTTCCCCAGTAATTTGTTTTATTTTACTTCTTTAGAGACAGGATCCCTTGAACTTCTGGCCTCAAGTGATCCTTCCACATTGGCCTCCTAAAGTTTTCGTATTACAGGCATGAGCCACTGCAGTCTGGTCAGTAATTGGTTTTAATGAAGCTTTTGCCTGTTGTCCTTGTCTTTCTTACTAGGTTGTAGCCCACATGGGCACTTCCATTGACCACAGCGTCCCTGGGCCAGCGGGGGTATTTCTGGCAGGAATCAGCAAATGTCGGTGACGCGGTACCGCATGAAGCCGCCAGGGGGCACACGGTCCACACGCCCCACACGGTCCACAGGGCCGCGCCACACGATCCTCCAGGATCAAGGGCTTAGGGACAGGAAAACACTCCATATTGGAAGGTGTGACAATCCCTTTGTGGAACCATGAGGAACAGAAGACATGACCTAAGATTTTTCCAGATACCAATTTCTTTCTCAGTGCCCAAACCTGGCAAACCCATTTCAAGAATAAAATAATCGAATTCCTAGCATTTCCTCTTCAGATTTACTTATCCCAAATATAGTAAATGGAAACTGAGGTATAGCAAATAGCACCTCACCTAAATTCAAGAGCAAGATTCCAATGGGTTGCAAGCTAATGATCGTGTGCTCCAGTGGACTCAAAAGGGGTGTGGGGGGGAGCGGGGGAGTAACCAGCTTTACAAGCAAAAGAGCCTTTTTTTAGTTGTATTGTGTATATGCTTCAAATTCTCAAGCCAGTAAGATTTGCTGACCAAAACTTTGTAACTTTCTGTTGCCCTGATTTGAACTCTTCCCCTCAGAAATGGTGGAACCACCTTACAGCCATGAGATAACTACAAAGCCTTGCAGCCCTATTTGTCCAGAGAAGATTGGCCAGTCCAGGGTTACAGTTAGGCTTAGAGGTCACTCAGGATGACTTCCTCAGTGGTGTGACACTTGCTTGGAAGTCCCTAGTGGCAATGCATCTCCTCTGTCACCATGAAAGATGACTTCACAGAGGAGGAGAGGGTACAGTCTTTTGGTTACAAGGGGTTTGGTATTCAAGAAGGAACACAATGTACCAAATGTAAAAATAAGTGAGCACTGAAGTTTTCTATCATATTATTATACATTTTGTATGCCTTGCTAACATTAACAGTAGCCATTTGAGATTTAAAGTTGTGGAGAAAATGAACAATGTCACAGGTGGCATTGAGACATCTTGTCAAACCTATGATGACAAGCTCTCAGGAGAAGAAAGTGACCTGAAAACATTAGAGGATCAAGCAGAAAAGACAGCTATAAGCACCAATGCAGAACTTCCCACCTTAGGATCAGACATTCTGGACCTTCACCAGTAACTTTGTGAGATTACAGAGAAAACCAGCAAGGAAAAAGATATGCTGGGTAGGTTACAGGCCAGTGGGGATGCACTGGTGGACTGGCAGTCAACTGAGAGAACTTTGGAGAATAGCTCTTTCCTCATCACCACTGTAAATTAAACCCTCTGGGTATATAATGGCCATGCCATGAATTTGCCAGCGTGCTCCAAGGCAACCTGCAGAATCAAATGTGTTCTCATAATGTGGTCCCTGTAACCTTGACAACCTGAACCCAACCCAGGTGGTGCACAGGAACCTCATCACTAATCTGCAACCGTCTGCACATGATATAATCAAGCTATCCAGCAAATCAAGAACAACTTCCAAAATCTGCTGCAGATTTTCCTTCAAACCAAAAAGGACACCAATTGGCTGAAAGAGAAAAGACAGAGCTTGCAGGCACCACCTGCCCACAACTCTGCCTTGGCCAAAGCCAACACCATTGCCCTGCAGGATCTGAACAGACAGCTCAACTCATTCACAGATCAGATAGACAATGTCACCATTACCTCTCAGGCCAATGAGCAGAACCTGAAAGATCTTCAGATTTACACAGGATGTGGGGAGTAGAACAGCCAAATTCAGACAACTAGAGAACACTTCCAGCTCTTTGAGTCAGATATTATGAACATCGTTAGCAATGTCAGTTACCCACCCCACTACCTGCAGTGGCTGATGAGCAATCTGAATGAAGTCAGGACCATGTGCACCAATACCCAAACCAAATGCTCTGATGATTTGACCTCCTTGAATAATACATGGGCTAACTAACAACTGCTTGGATTCTCTTTCTTTCAGGATGCAACAAAATATGACGAAGTTGAGGTTAGACAATTGATACATAAGAAGTGGCCCACTTATCAGTAATTATGGGTAAAATGAAGCTGATGGACTCCAAGCATGATCAACTCATCAAGAATTTTATAATACTATAAGGCCCTCTTGACTTCAGGAGTCTGAAAAATGGCAGAGGATGCCAGGGATCCACTGACCCAATTGGCAACAAGGGACAGAAAAGAGAGAAAGGGGGAGCCTGGTTCTCCCAACCCTGCCAATGAGAGAGGACCAATTGCAACCATTAGTCACTCCCAGAGAGTGTAGTGGCAAAAAACCCAAAGGCTCCCATGGGTCTCCCAGGAAGCCTAGCCCTCAGGGCTCCAGTGGGGATCCAGGCCCCTTGGGTCTCTTATGCCCACCAGGCAAGGATGGACCCCTTGGTCCACAGAGCCCTCCTAGCTTCCAGGGACTGCAGGGCACAGTGGAGAAACCTGGGTACCTAGACCTTGGGGGATGCCCAGCTTGCCTGGGCTGCCAGGCATGCCAGGCCCCAAGGGACTTCCTAGACTCCTCATGTTCCTCAGCCAAGGATAAACTACCTGGCCTGCAAGGTCCTCCTGGCTTCCAGAGACTGCAGAGTACAGTGGAGAGCTTGGTATATCTGGAGCTTAGAGTCTCCCCGGCCCTGCAGAATAGGCTGACCTCAGCTCTGGAGGCCAATGGCTGCCTGCCTCACTGGAAGAACTTCACCCAGAAATGCTACTATTTTTTAGTTGAGAAAGAAAGTTTTAAAGATGCAAAACTTTTCTGTGAAGTCTTCACATCTAATTTTTACTAACACAAGAGAAGAACAGTATGGATATAAAAGCATATGGTAAGTAGAGATAGCCGCTGGATTGGCTTCTAAAACTTGAAGCATGAAAATGAATGGAAGTGGCTGGATGAGACATATCCAGACTACAAAAATTGAAAATCTGAACCACAAGATAACTGGCATCATGGCCACAGGCCAGGAGAAGACTGTACTGGGTTAAGGCAGTGGAATGATTTCCAATGTGACATCAATAACTTCATTTGTGAAAAAGAGACAATAAAATGGTAAAATAATAAAAAGATTTTTTCTTTCTTAAAATTTATTTTTCAAGTATTAACAACAAGGCTAGTCTGGTTTCCTAACAAGTTTTTTGTTCTCTGAAGGAGTTTATGTAGGGAACCCAGTAATAATTTCCTTAAAAGTTTAGAAGTTACTATTTTTTTGGTCATCGGAGTCTGTGATTTTTTTGGTGGGGAGATTTTAAATTACAGCTTTAATTTTTTGTGTTAGATTCAGTAAGTTGTGTTTTCCGGAAAGTTGTCCATTTTGTCTAAATTTTCAAACTTATGGAATGTTGATATGATCTTCTTATAGGCTCTGTAATGATGTCTCACTTTTTTCCATTCCTAATGAACTGAGGTGAGGACAGAGGCTGGTGTTCCAAGTAGTGGCTTAGAATGAGCAAAGCTCCAGCACAGAAGTTGGAATAGTAGCCGACCCTTCTTGTCTGTCTTGAGGTTTAGGTACATACCAAGGATGGAGAGGGTCTCAGTTCCAATGGACATTCACCTGTTGGCAGAAGTAGCTGCCATTTGACTGTGTTGTTCTATCAGCCCAGGATCACAGAGGCAACCTGAATCATGTTATGGTTAAGCCAAGGGACAGGGTGGCTATCACATATTTTATAATAATCATACACATCCCTGCACCATTCTGGCTTCCCTCCTTTCTGCCTAGTATCATCCTAATGTATGCTAACCCAGGCCTAGGCACAGGTTGCTCCTCTGCTCCTATCCCTGCCCCTGCCCCTAGCCTCAGTTCTGCTGCCTGAATAGTCTTGCCCTCTTTGGCCTCCAGCTCATGTTCCCTCTTTTCATTTCTTGGTTTTCTTCTTCCCTCTTTTCTTGATGCCCCCGCATCCCTTGTGCTCTACCACTGAGCCTGATGAATGCAGACATCCTTTGGGTCAGTTCCTCCAGCTTGACTCAAGCAGGACCTACCCAGACAATGGCCAGGACCCCTGTGGACTGGAGGCAGAGCTGGCCATGATGGTGCTGCCCTGGGGCTCACACCCCAGGACATAGAACAGAACCAGAGGCGATGTTATCACTTTAACCTCAAAACCTAACTACCAACAGAGGTTACCTCCCAACAAAGGTTAATGTTCTCCTTTGTTTGAGTGACCCACTTCTTTTCTTTTCTTTTTTTTGAAACAAATTCTTACTATGTCATCTTTGGTAGAGTGCTGTGGCATCACAGCTCACAGCAACCTCAAACTCTTGGGCTTAAGTGATTCTCTTGCCTCAGCCTCCCAAGTAGCTGGGACTACAGGCCCCTGCCACAACCCCTGGCTATTTTTTGTTGCTGTTGTCATTGTTGTTTTAGCAGGCCTGGGCTAAGTTCGAACCTACCAGCCTTGGTGTATGTGGCTGGTGCCATAACCACTGTGCTATGGGCACCAAGCCAACCCACATATTTTCACTCACTGCCAACACACCCATGTACATGTGAGAGTGAGTTTTGATGTTCAGCCATTAGATGGTAAAACTCTGGTGCTTTAAAGTCCTGCATGATCACCATTTAAAGTGACATTGAAGTGGAATCCCAGGGCTGGAACATCAGGAGTGAAGAGAAGAGAGAAAAGAGAACCTTTGAGAAGTGAACCTTTGCCAAGCTCTCTGCTAAGCATCGTGCAACACAGCAGGAAAAATGACTGTTCCCCCCTCGGGAACTGGCAGAGATGTCATCAAGAAGTGATCACTTTAGTGCACACACCACACACATGTAGGCAGAAAACAGCCTGTCCTGGGTTCACCCCCAAAAACTATTTCTGAAAATTTTTGGCCACTTTATAAAAATGGAAAACAAGTCAGCCTGAGGCCTGGGAGGAAACTCTTTGGCCTGCACGTTTCTCAAGAGCTACACAACACACATGTCCCATATGAAGGGGACACGCTCGGCTGCCCAGGGTTGCAATTTCTTTCTATTCTGGTCGTGGGGTCTCGAGAGTGGCTAGAAACAAGCCCTGACAGGCCTCCATGCGGGGTGGCTGTGGATAGTGACTGTACCTTTCACGGGAGACTTTGTCCCAGTGGGTAGTCCAATGCCTTGGTGTCTCCCCATGACCAAGTGGCCCTTTTGCAGGAAGTTTGTTCACACTGGTGGATACCCTATGGCTCTTGCCCAGTTTATTCCCAAGACAGTCACTCTCCTGGCCCAGGATAGAGTCAAGTTTGGACATGGGGGGGACAGAGGAGGTGGGACAACAAAGCGATGTGATTGAGCACCTTATTACCCACAGATCTGGAGATTTACAGAGCCTGACAGGACTGCGTCTTTATTGAAGGTCCCCAGGATACCCTCAGGCAGGACGTGGACTGGTGGGTTTAAAGAAACACATATAAAGGAAACTCATTTGAGACTCTGGTATTGACTGTCAGGTTTTCAGTGTAGTCGGTGGCTGTGGGGTGAAGATCAGGCAGTTGTGCCACAAATACCACATGGGGTGGGGACTTTTTAAGATGACCAAAGGTGACAGGGTACAACTGGGTTTCAAACAACTTAAGTCAGGCCTGACAGTGGGTGCAGAGGCAGCAACTACATGGATATGGAGCAAATGTGCCACATAAGGAAATGCCAGGGCTCAAGGCAGAGTCCCCTAAATCAAATCCCTCCTCTGGCCTCTGGAGTCCCAGAAGGACCAGGAGAAGCCAAGCCAGACCTGCAGGGCGGGCATTCAATGTAGAGGAGAACAGAGACCCTGGGAGCACAGGGAGACCAGCTGTCACATCTTCCTGGGCAATGGCGAGCAGGGGGAGTGTCAGGTGCCACTGCCCACCCATCTTTCTCCACAGTGCAGAGGTGACTTGTGCCATGTTCCAGCATGGACTGAGGGGACCAAGAGGAACACAGGATGCTGGGGGCAGGGTCCAAAGTACAGAGCTGGTATTGTATGAACATCACACCTGTTTAAATGCAGTTTCTACAAGGTCGGGATATATTAATACATGCACCTGCGAAACTATCACCACGCTTGAGAAAATGAACAAATCCACCTCCAAAGCTTCCCTGCACCCCATTGTAACCCCACCCTCCCGTCACACCCATCCCCAGGCAATCTCGGATCTGCTATCAATGTAGATTCATTTTGCCTTTTCTAGAATTTCACAGAAGATGCAATGATATGTCTTTTATTTGGCTTCTTTTGCTCAGGATAATGCTTTTGAATCCATTTATGTTCTATGGGTCAATAACTTTTTCCTTTTTATTGCTGTTTATTACTCCATTATGAGGATATTTTACAATTTGTCCATTCACCTGTTGATATTTGGGTTGTTTCTCAGTTTTGACAATTACAAATATAGCTGGTATGGGCATTCAGGCACAGGTCTCTGTGGGGACATGTGCCTTCATCTCTCTGGGGTAAGTGCCTGGGCATGGAATAGTTGGCAGTGTTTCAAATGTGTGTTTAACATTTTAACAAACACCAGGGCTCATTGTTTTAGTCTTTGGGATCCAAAATAGCAGGGGCTACCCTAGTGTGTGATGGTACAGAGGGCTGGCATCAGGCTGATCCTTGGAAATCACAAGTGGCCTTGGATAAAAGCTAAGTTCCCAACCATTGGGAAGGTTGGGGACCAGAAGTAGGGCAGCCACAAGCTGCACTATCTAGAAATGAGAGAATGAGGGACTGCGTACACTGATGGGGCTGCAGGTGACAGTCAGGGATTGAGTGCTCACAGGGACTGCAGGTGACTCTCAGAGCTGGGGACTAGGGGACAGTGTGGCTTTATCAGAAGTCAGTAACAATGCCTGAATGGGAACCAGTGCTGGTGGACCTGGACCAGGCCCAGGCCGTGGGGCCCTTCCCAGAAAAAACAGCACTGGTAGCTAAGAAAGAATTTATTTCTGAAAGGTGCTAGGGGTGGAGTCTGGTGAGGGTCCATGTCTGTCCCCCTCCATAGTCTTGATGTACACCCCCTTCCCCTACAGCAGCTGATGGGTGTGGGAAGGGACAAGGGACGGGCTTGGGAGTAGGTTGTAGACCCAGGGTCATCCTGCCAGTGGGCGCCCTGGATGCCTCTCTCTGGGAGCCGCAGGTCCTCGAAGGGGTCCGCGCCACATCGCCGCAGCAGCCACCTCACGAGCCGGGAGGACAGCCCGAGCCCGGCCCCGGGTTTGAATCCGCCCATAGCTCTCCGTCTGAGCCAACTCCGGTTCCTGGTGAAAGGGGACAAGCTGGCCTTCCTGGGCTGGCTGGAGAGGGTGGCGCTCCCCAGCCCGGGCCCCCGACCGGGGCGCGCTGGCAGGGCTTGAGGAGGCGCTGAGGTCCAGCCCGCTGCCGGCCCACCGGGGTGGGAGCAGGCCCTCCTCATGGCTCATCCATTTCCTGCCCTGTCCACCCTCAGGACCTTTCACCTGCCACCCCTGTTCTGTCCTTTTGCCCTGTCCGTCCCCTATTTCTCCACTCCTGCCGCCCTCTGTCCCGCTGCACAGCCTCTTTTCTGTCCCTGTCTCCCCCTAAATCCTTTCCCCTTTCTTGGTCCCTGACTAGAGAGGTCTCCTGCCTGTCCCCGGCCCACCCCTGGTGGGTGCGGTGGAAACCTTGCAGCAGGCTCTGAAGGCCTTCCTGGGTTTCGGCGTCGGGGAGCGGGGCTGCCTCTGCGGTGGGCACCGGGGCGGCGGGAAGCAGCAGTAGCAGCAGGACCAGCGGGGGCCACATGGCCGGTGGGCAGGACTGCTGGCAGGGGGCAAACGCGCAGTCAGAGGTGCTCCCGACCCCCAGTCTCTGGACTCCCTTCTTAGTCCCTCCCACTCTGCGCCCAGGCCCACACGTCTGGGCCCGCTCGCGGTATCCGAGCTGCCTAGGGTCAACTCACAGCCCCCGCTCACCGGTCTCTGGTTTCACAAGACTGTTAGGTCCGGACAGTTCTGTCCTGGAGCTATCCTGGAGGTTGGACGCTTCCTCGAGCCCGAGCCACGCCCCACCCACTGTTAACGCATCACTCAAACCCTCTGCACAGTGGCCACGCCCCAGGGCACCGCCACACCCACTCCATAGCCACGCCCCTCTGAAGAAGGCCCCGCCCTGAGGCCGGGCCACTTTTGATACACTGCACCCTGAAGACATATAGTCCCCACCCCTCTCAGGCCCTGAGTTGACCCTCACCCAGAGCCTGACTCAGCCTCTGCCTCCCCAGACTCAAGACCTCAGCACTCAGCCAGACTGTCATTCTGGGTCCGTCCACTCCTGTCCATTCTCCATTCTCTTTGAATATGTGGATCGTATTCATGATAGCTGTTTGAAAGTCCTTATCTAACTAATTCTATCACCTGTGTCATTTCTGGTTCCCTGTTATTTTCCTACCCATTACAGGCTCTGTTTTTCTGCTTCTTTGCATATATGGTAAATTTGTTTTCTTTTTTGAGACAGTCTTGCTTTGTCGAGGGGCTAGAGTGTCATAGTGTCAGCCTAACTTACAGCAACCTCAAACTCCTGAGCTCAAGCGATCCTCTTGCCTCAGCCTCAGGCTACTTTTTTTTTTTTTTTCTAATTTTAGTAGAGATGGGGGTCTCCTCTCTTGCTTAGGCTGGTCTTGAACTCCTGACCTCAAGTAGCCTCCAAGAGTGCTAGGATTACAGGTGTGAACCACTGCAGTACAGCCATACCTGGTAACTTTTAATTGAAAGCTAAATACTGTAAATTTTATGCTGTTTAGGAGCTAGGCTTTTATTTCTTCAAATATATACATATATATATTATTTATTTTTTGAGAGAGTGTCTCATTTTGTCACCTTCGGTAGAGTGGCATGGCGTCATAGCTCACAGCAACCTCAAACTCCTGGGCTTAAGCAATTCTCTTGCTTCAGCCTCCCGAATAGCTGGGACTACAGGCGCCTGCCACAACACCTGGCTATTTTTTGTTGCAGTTTGGCTGGGGCCGGGTTCAAACCTGCCACCCTCGGTAGATGGGGCTGGCGCGCCCTACCCACTGAGCCACAGAAGATTTTAACATTATTTTCACTCTGTGCCCTTTACTCACAAGTCAGAATTCAATGGAAGTTCACCAATTTGACAGAAACTAAATTTCTTCCTTTAATGTGAAAGGGAATTTATTTTTTGACGCAATTACCTACGTGGCAATTAGGAGGGAAATTACACTTTGTGTCCTTCACGTGATTGAAGTTGGGACATGCTGTAACACAATTGTGCTGTATGTCACAGGAATTGCACTCTTTGAGAACTTGGTTTCCCCATATCTGGATATAATTGGGACATAATTTGGGATAAAATAATCAGTGGGTAAATTTTTGGCCTCAAGTAGAAGTAGTCTTGTATTAATGTCTTTTAACAAATCTTAGAGACATAACTGAATAGTAAATGTCTTCTGATGAAATAAGCAGCTTTTCATGGTACTGAAGGGAGGGCTGCAGTCTCACGTAGTGGTTATGCCCAATGACTGAGAACCACATTAACCCAGGTGGAGAAATCACACCTCTAAGTCCCACAGAACTCCTCTTTCTTAAGCATGCAAAGCATCGGTAATCTGTTCACACTTCAATTTTACTCCCCTGTGAGAAAGGTGAAACAAAAAAGTACACATAGTCCACACCATGGGATGTTGTATGTAGTTACTGCTGTGCTTTTATAAGCTCACCCAGCACCCCAACCAAAGCTTCTATCTTTTATAGTGAAAACTCCTAGACACCTGTTTCTTCACTCACATTTGTGCTGTTAACAACTGTGTATCTTATATCTGTTGAAATGGTTAGTTGAAAATTTTTAAATATAATTTCTCAAGTCAAACTCACTGCTACGTTTATTTACTGCAAAGAAAGTTCTCCCCTATTGTAATGGCTAAGATGCATCTCAAATTCAGAAATGTGGAAAACAATTTAAGAAAACATGAAATGTTATGCATTATCTATTTATTGATAAGGCAGTTCACACCCATTTATACATATATATATGCAAAAGTGTAAGATGACAAAATAGGTAATGACCCATTAACCTTTCCAAATATTTTACTTAAAATATACATTATGCTAAGCTTTAAGGACACAGTGTAGGAAATCATAGTAGTTGCCATTAAAACTACTATAAAGAGTATGCATTTCCTGCACAGAATTATACAAAATCTGTTTGATTCCTGTTATGCAGCATATTCATAACCTAGAAAAATATGATGAAAGAGTGCTGAGCAACACAAATGTTAGCCATTTATGGTTTTTGAAAAATTTATGGAAAAGTGTAACAAACATGCAGAAAAATACACTTAAGAACACATTCAAGATATTCAGCACCCAGATTTAGAAACGGATTATTTCCAGCACCAGATAAATGCCCCTTTTCAGACTTGGTCAAAGCTAACCCAGATCCTGATTTCTAATTTCAAAGTAGACAAGGTTGCTGTCCTTATCCTTTACATAGATGGAATAATCATACATTATGTTCACTTTTGTGTCTGGATTCTTTTCTCCAGCATATGGGGCTGGTGACTCCTTTGAGCCACAGGCACCACCCAGTGTCTGGATTCTTTCATTCAGCACTGTTTGTGAAATTCAGCTACATTATTGCACAGACTTCCAGATCATTCATTCTCATTGCTTTACAAGTGCCAGCTTTCCAAAATGGCTTTATCAACTGGCAACTCCCCCAGTAATAAAAGAGCTTCCACTGTTTACATCTTTGCCAAAACTTGATGCCTTTTTTTTTTTTTTGCTTTTCATTTTAATTATTTCAGTGGGTGAGTGGTAGCTGATGTTTTGAATTTGCATCTCTGATTATTAATAAGGTAAGGTATCTTTTTATATTTACTGGCCATCTGGATATCCTGTTTGTGAAGCCAATGGCCAAGGGTTTTGTCTTTCCCATTCCCTTGACTTGTAGGTACTCTTTATGTATTCTAGACCAGGGGCCAGAAAATTATGTGCTATATATATGTCAAATCCACACTGCCACCTGTGTTTAAGAATAGTCTTACTGGGAAATAGCATTGCTCCTTTGCTAACATAATATGGCTGCATTCACACTGTAATAGCAAAGCTGAGCATTTGTGACCAAGCCCAAAAGATTTGCTATCTGTCCTCTTATTAAAAAGCTTACTTTTTTTCTCATTTGGTTCTATTGTCACCTATGTAAATTGAAAATACCTTCTCCCTTTCTGTGGCTTCTTATCCACTTTCTTAATGGTATGATATATTCAAATTACAAGTTTTGTTTAATTTTATGCCAAAATCACACGTTAGTAATTTCTATGGCTTTATAACAAGTCTTGATACTTGTGAACATAACTTGTTAATTCCATAAAAGAGTGTGCTAGGATTTTTCTCTTTTTTGCAGTTTTTGCCTGGGGCTGGGTTTGAACTCACCACATCTGGTATATGGGGCCAGCACCCTATTCCTTTGAACCACAGGCGCCACACTGTGCTAGGATTTTTAAGGATGTGTTAAACATATGAATTAAGATCAAGAAAACGGACGTCTTTTTTATATTATCCTGGGAGTGCATACACAAGATACATCCCTGTCATTGGTTTGCAGTGTTATCTTTTTTTGGACACACTTCTTAAAAACATTAGATATTCTCCACCTAGGCACTTGAGGACTTTTATAAGTGGGACTGCTTTTAAAAATTTCACTTGCTTTGTTTTTTGCTGGTGTATTAAAAAGTTTTTGAAGGCTCAGCGCCTGTGGCTCAACAGGCTAAGGCACCAGCCACGTACACCTAAGCTGGCAGGTTCGAATCCAGCCTGGGCCCGCCAAACAATGACGGCTGCAACCAAAAAATGGCCGGGCGTTGTGGTGGGCGCCTGTAATCCCAGTTACTTGGGAGGCAGAGGCAGGAGACTCGCTTGAGCCCAGGAATTGGAGGTTGCTGTGAGCTGTGATGCCACCGCACTCTATCCAGGGTGACAGCTTGAGGCTCTGTCTCAAAAAAAAA
>CAUYRH010076332.1:0-46573 GCA_963574655.1 Perodicticus potto | reverse complement strand
ATCATTTTCAGGTTTCCCTATAAGGTGAATATTGGTTTTCTTTGAGTTATCCCAGAGCTGTCTGAGAGAATGATCTGTTTTTGCCTTCCATTTCTCTTCTTCTTTGGAAGTTTGGGAGCATTCCAAAGCTTTGTCTTCCATGTAAGAAATCCTTTCTTAAGCTTGCTCCATTCTGTTACTGAGGGATTCTACTGTATTTCTCAGGTCTTTGAGGGCTACAACTTCTTGTTTCAATGTGTCAAAATCTTTGGTCATTTTGTCTTTGAATTCGTTCAGTTCTTGAGACATCTTTTGGGTCATCTTTTGGATTATTGCTTGAAATTCTAATTCCATCTTTTCCTCCACTGTGCTCATCTTATTTGCTATCCAGACTCTGAATTCAACTTTTGACATCTCAGCCATTTGCTTATGCAAGGGATCTTGTGCTGTATCTACCTTGTTGTTCCTTGGAGGAGTTGATCTACTCTGATTGTTCATATTACCAGAGATTTTCTGTTGATTCTGCCTCATGATTATTTTTCACTGTTGCCTATGACCGTCCTCAGAGTTGGAGAGGTGTCTCTCCCAGATCAGACCCTGGGAGAATAACTCTATTATTGCTGGATCTTTGTAGGGAGTGACCCTGTGTCTCTAATGATTTCTCAAACCCTGCAGGGTAGAGAGCTTAAATCCTCCTCAGTCTACTTAGAAGACACTTTAAATTGCTAACTTGGGCTAAGAGGAAGCTTTCCCAGGAAAGCCCTTGAGGCTGGGATCACTCCTTAAGTGGCTATCCACTTACCCAGTGTGTCAAAACTGGTCTCACCCTATGCCCCTGAGGGCTAAGGCTGCAAGGCATCTCAGTCCCCACCTTTAGTCTGCTCAGTCACTAGATTACTCGCTCCCACCCGATGTTTGTTCTGCGACCCTGAAGGTGGAGCTTGCCAGGGCAGTTCTCCCGCAATGGCTCCACACAGCCCAGAACCAAACACTGGTAGCTCCATCTGGCTCAGTGGCCCAGTCTGGGGCCCCAGACAACATTCAAAGACCCTTGCACTCTTACCCAAGTTCTCCCAAGGCAGTTCAATGTAGCACCAAGTTCAAAATAAACCCAAACAGCTCACAGGCAAGGCCTTTCCAGCCTCCAGTCTCACTGTTGCCCCACCCACAGCTGCCAACAGGATTAGACCGAACGAGCACAAGCACCCACTTGCCCAATCTCTGTTGCTTTTGCCTTCCTCAGGGTGTCCAGAAGTCTCATGCTGTCTCCCTGTGTCCCCAAAGGGAAGTTTCTGGGAAGATTCCACCTGCCAGAGATGCTTGAAGTCCTCTCTCCCCAGTTTCACCATGCCCAGTTGCAAGAAAGCTCAAGAGAATCACTTAAGGCCAAGAATTTGAGGTAGCTGTGAGCTGTGATGCTACTGCACTCTACTGAGGGTGACATAGTGAGACTCTGTCTCAAAAAAAAAAAATTAAATTCCCAGAAATATAGTTATTTATTTATTGAGACAGGCCAGACAGACTGTGGCTGTATAATATTCTAGGTATAATTCTAATCTATTTACATATAGTATTGCATCAAGTTTCCAAATGATCCTATTATTACATCCATTTTACAGATGAGAAAACTGAGATATTGAGAGTTTTAGCACCTGAAGAGACTGTGAAGGCACTCTGGTGTTTGTTTTTATTATATCTTTTTTCCAGATTTTTAAAAATTAAAACATACCCACAAATTACTTTAAAACATATGGCAAGGTCCAGTAACTTTGGAAAGAGAGTTTCAATATAATCCTGCGCCAATAAAAATTTATTGTGTTGATGAAAACATCTTGTTTTCAATTCTAATTTAACAAACCTCAATATTTGGAAAGATTTTGTTTAACTTAAATCAATTCTGGCCAGGCACAGTGAGTCATGCCTATAACTCCAGCACTCTTGGGATGCCAAGGCAGGAGGATCCCTTGAGCTCAGGAGTTTGAGAACAGCCTGATCAAGAGCTGGTCCCATTTCAACTAAAAATGGGAAACATTAGCCAGGCATTGTGTTGAGTGCCGGTGGTCCCAGCTACTCAAGAAGCTAAGGCAGGAGAATTGCATGAACCTAAGACTTTGAGGCTGCCATGAGCTAGATTGAAGCCACAGCACTCTAGCCCAGGTGACAGTGAGACTTGGTCTTTCTTAAAACAAAATAAAATAAAATAAAACAATAAAAAATTTAAAATGAATTCTGTCATGATTTAAAGATTTTTTTCTTTTCCTATCCTTAAAATCTATGCAGAAGTTAAACCATGGACAGTTTACTAGCCCTATCCATAGGTCACAATTAATTATTCCTGTACCTCTAAGCCTTGACTTACCTGCATAAACTAAAAGCCTGCTTTCATACTTTTTTGGAAATAAGAAAATGTAAAACGCTTTTAATACAGAAAATGCTGTAGGAAAGTAAACTGTGCTTAGTACCCTGGTCTTCTGAACTGACTATAACTCAATAATGTGCTTTGAAAAATGAAGAGGCTATCCTGGAACTCTCTAAAGGTCCTGCAAACTCTCCTATTCTATGACTCTGTTTTTAGGATTCAACATAAGAAGTTGTTCATTATGCACAGTTGTGATGAACACCCCAGAAGGACAAACACCCACAGGGGTTGAATCATTTGTGCGAAGTAAAACAAGTTATGTTTTTACTTTGTGGCAAAGCTGGTATTTGAACTCAGTGTCACTACAACAGACCTTTCTTTACCTTGACTTCGTATCACTGAGGTCTCTTGATTAATGTTTCTTTTACTTGAACCATTTCACATCATCCTTTGGAAAGTTTTTATTTCTCCTTTATGTTTGAAGATATTGTGCTAGGTATAATATTCTAGGTACAATTCTAATCTATTTACATATGGTATTGCATCAAATTTCCAAATGATCCTATTATTATATCCATTTTACAGATAAGAAAACAGATATGGGGAGTTTTGGGACCTGACATCTAGACAGCAGGGCCCAGATAAAAATTCAGGCAATCTGAATTCTGAACAAACATTTTTAATTGCCTCTCTACTTTTATACTTAATATTTCTAAGCTTCAGCTTCCATTTATGTCTGAAAATGTGGACCTTATAGAATGTAAGGATTATGAGAAGTGACTATAAAGATCTCAGCCAGTGTCTAACTCAGGTAAGCTCATTAATTGCTGGCATGAGTCAGAGTTTGGTTCTGTGGCTGACACCATTTGTGATTTGTAACAATTTACTTTACATTTATGAGGTCAGTTCCTCCTCTGTCAAATGTGGATGTTAATGGCTACTACATGGTGATGCTATGAAGGTTTACAGAATATCAGCAGTTCAGAGCCCACAGCCCACAGCTTGTACTGAAAGTGGTGTAACTAAGGGGTTTGGCTCGATTTTCTTATTTCAGCAAACTTAAATAATAAAACTACTTGGTTTTTCCTGGAAGAAAGTTGTGCAGAATAGTGGATATCTAATGACTATAGCTTTAAAACCAGCAACTATTTTATTGGGGTATTTAAAAATATTTTTTCAGGAAATCGAAATCCATATTACATAAGTAATAACATAAAAATGTTACTAATTGAATTTCTGGCAAAATCCTTTATGCAAAATTTTACTCATTGTCATTATACTTTGTTTATAAAAAAAGTAAAAAAGAAAATGGTCTCCACCTTTTTAATGGCTGAACGGTATTTTGGAGTGTACATGTAGCACAGTTAATTAATCCACTTGTGTGTTGATGGGCACTTGGGTTGGAGTTGAAACACATTCTTCTTAGTGAAGTATGACAAGAATGGAAGTCCAAGTATCCATGTACTCAGAACTAATATGAAACAAATAGAAAAACAACTACACACCCGCATGAGCGAAAAACACAAGTGGGGGAGGAAGGAGAGGGCTAAGGGGAGGAGGGGAGAGGATCAGCGAGCTGCCCGCTACTGGGCAGAGTAGTAGGGTAAACAGCACACCCCTCGGGTGAAGGGCTCAACTACAACTTGAATCTTACCCATTAGAAACACAATAGAACTTAATCATTTGTACTCTCCTATTAATCTGAAATAAAGAAAAAAAAAAGAAAAACAGCATTGTGAGTCCTTCAGCAATACAAATATATTTGTTTATTATAAACAGGTAACAGAAAATAAGAATTCATATTGGGGAAATGTTTTATTTATTTTATTTATTTACTGTAACTCACAATCACAATTCATCGTGTTTTATCTAAGAGACATTGAACATATTAGAGTAAAAGTTCACAAGTAAGAATATTTTGTATGACATTCAATTTACTTAAAATCAACTATTATTCACTTACAGGTTCAGGGTAACGTGCTGGGCCCTGAAGATACAAAGATTAAACAAGCAGCTGCCTTGCCCGGGAAATCCTGCCGCAAGAGAGAAGAAAGCAATAAAGGGACGACACCCCCAGATTGTGCACACAGCAGGGAGGCGCAGTCCTCACCCATCTCACCCCACTGTGTCTCTGCGAGCTTGAGAGTTTCACTGGCATTTCTTTTTCTTTCCATTTTTGCTTTAACCCGAATTTGCCTGCTGCACATACATAGCATCTCTGCAGCTCATTCCCTGCGTGCCATTGTGAAAGTTTACGCCAAGTCACTGTGCAAGGCTAGTCAGTCAGGCAAAGAAACTCACTTAATTTTCTTCTGTAATATTGTAAAATTTGGATTTCCCTTCCTGAATGTGTGGCATGTGTGACAAACTGCAGACCAGATCACGTGAAGAATGGACACTGTTTCCAATGCCATACGTAACGTGACTCATTTAACGACAGCTTTGTGAATAGACACTCTCTTACTCCACTTCACACCAGGAGCTTTGGCCACGGAGGGACTAAGCGCCTCATAGTCCGGGCTGATAACAAGCAATAAATCCTGGATTTGGACCCATGTCCTGCTGTAATACCTTTGGTCCTAATTTGCACAGGCCACTGCCTCGGTGCCACGCTAGGCATTAATCACTGAAAAACATATGGTGATCCTTTTTCCATATTGTAATCAAAAACTATAAAACAAAATACTTACATGGATTCTGAAACTCATGTAGCTTCCTGCATTCTTCAGGTTGCAGCTGTCTGAATAAGTTCATCGAAGCTGATTTTCTTGTGTTTCGTTAATGTATTTATTTGGTTAACGTCTGTTTTGCTGAACTGAACATATGCTTTCTCTGAATGTGGTACAACCCACGTGGCACTACCCTCAACAAGCAATGTTCAAGGGAGGGGGAATGTTCCACAGCACAATCTCTAGGCCAGACAGTAGCTCAGCTGATCAAAAGGTGGGGCTGGTGTAGCAGGCGCTTAGGAAATGTTACCCAAGGGAGACACATTTTCTAACCAGAATTTCTTAACTAATTAGAACACAAACCAATGGAGATACCATTGAATGGAAAAACTGATCAAATAGTATTAAAAAGTTGTACCTTTCCTTTACAAATGCACACTTCAATGGAAAGAATTAATTATTAATATATAAAAAGGAAAATGAGGCGTATTAGTTTTGTATTGCTGCTGTGAAAAACGACCAAACAAATTAGCGTCAAGGAGTATCACAATTCCTCTGCACCTGTGCATCTGGGAAGTAAAGAAGTAGGTTTCCTGATTCAAATGATTAAAAAAAAAAAAAAAAGAAAAGAAAGAAAAGTTCTTTGGCGTCCTTAGGTAATTGTTAAGAGGATGGGGGCAGGGGAAGACGGTTGCCTGGGCGCAAAACACAATGCTAGGAGAGGCAAAGGATAACAGCTACAGACATTCCTCTAATAAAGGCAGAAAACGGAAGGAAAAAAAGTCACCAATCCCAAGTGATTTTTAATTCAGCCAGGCAAATTCCATTATTCCTAGGAATAATGTTAAGTAGCTTTTGGTTTTGACATCTGGCTCTCAGCTCTGCCCTCTGAGCTCCCCCTCTTCCCGATGGGCTCTTGGCCGAGCCCTCCTCCTCATCATTTCTTGTTTGGGAAAGGCACCATCAGTTGGTGTTAAAACGTGTTGTGACACTGCTTCTCCCCTATTGAATTTGGGGGTCTGATAGCCTCGTAGTCCCTTTCCGTCCTCACAGGCAGCATTTTGTGTGGGTTTTCTGCCTAAGCCTGGGATACCTTCTCTTAGACGAGAAAGCGGCTCCTCCACACATCTGCCCAGAGGTTGTTCTGTCTCCATGTCTGGCTTCTGTTTCTAGGAGCAGCGATAAGTCACATGCTCCCTCTCTGAACACTCTGATCTTTTGCTTTTCTGAAATAGTTCTTGATGCACTCTAGGTTTTTTCTATAGAACATGATTTCTTGATAGTGAATCTCATAATTTTATCATCTTTTGCAATCTGGACAAGGTGGGAATTTCCCATATCCTAAAAAAAAGTTCCCTCACTTTTAAAACAATTCTTATTTTTTCCCTTGCCTCTTCAATTTTACTACAAGCAACAATAAGCCACCAGGTCACATCTACAAAACTTTGCTGAGAAATACCTTCAGCCAAACGTCCGGGTTCACTGTTTACAAGTTCTATCTCCTACGTACTCACAGGACCCAACTGCTGCTGGATAAACAAGGTCAGCTCTCCACATGGCCGAACACGTTCCTCGCTTTCTTCTGAGCCTATAACAAGCAGTGTATTCAACATCTAACTTCTGCTGACAGTCTTTGTGTGATGATGTAGGTCATCTCTAAGGCAGTGTTTTTCAACCCTGTTGAGATAAAAATCTCACGGCACGTTTGAATCTATAGTTAAACTTCCACAATACACTTAAATTATGTTGATGAAGAAGGGTAAAAAAATGAACATACTTACTATGCTTTGAATTTCTTTTAAAAATAATGACTTTTTTTTTTTTGAGACAGAGTCCCACTTAGTCGCCCTTGGGTAGAGTGCTGTGGCATCACAGCTCACAGAACCTCAAACTCTTGGGCTCGAGTGATTCTCCTGCCTCAGCCTCCCAAGTAGCTGGGACTACGGGCACCTGCTGCAACACCCAGCTACTTTTTTTTTTTACAGACAAGGTCTCGCTCTTTTACAGGCTGGTCTCGAACCCATGAGCTCAGGCAATCCACCCACCTTGGCCTCCCAGGGTGCTGGGATTGCAGGCAGGAGCCACGGCACCTGCCTAATGATCTTTAACACTTTTCACGGCACACCGACCACCCTCTCACAGCACACCCGCGTGCCTCGGTGCCCCAGGTCAACATCACTGCTCTAAGGGGATAAGTGTTTTTCTCTGCCATTCCTCTCATTTTCTTCTCAGTCCTCACTGGTAAAATTGTGAATATTTGCTAACAGTCTGTTCAATTCAAGGCAACCTGGACTTACTTTATCAGGTCCCAACAGTCCTTCCAGCCCTCTCCATTGCCTTGTTTCAATCCACTTAGACACATGTTAAGGGTCTGCCACAGCAGCGCTTCCCTTCCAGGCACCAAGAGCTTCGGTTTTCTCTTCTGATGACAAGTTCTCCAAAACTAGTGGACTAAACAAGGTGGGCGCATGTTCCTACAGTTCTGCAGCTCATCCGGCCAACGCAGGCCTCCCAGGGCCAAAATCAGTCACTGGCAGGGCTGTTTCTTGCTGTGAACTCTAGGGAAAATCCTTCCCCTGGCCTGTCCCATGTCTACAGGCCACTCACATTCCTTGGTTTATGCCCCCTTCCTCCATCCTCAAAGACCGAGACGTCAGCCCTTGTCACATCGCATGACCCTGATGAGATTTCCTCCCCGTTCTCTGTCTCTCTCCTGTCCATAAGCACCTCTGTGATCATGCCCATTCTCCTGGGAAATCCGGAACGATCTCTCCATTTGTGGATTATCACTCACATCTGCCGTGTGACCTTCATCAAGTACACCAACAGATTCACAGGTCACAGGGAATCAGGCAAAGGTGTCTCGAGGGTGGGGTCACTATCATTCTGCTTCCCATAGAAGGCAAATATCTTGTACACAGACCTAGAAGTAATTTCTAAAATCAAAACTTTTTCATATCAAAAATGAAAAAAAAGATTGTCTCTTTGACCATACGAAAATTAAAAGCAGCCTATTCTGTCTTTCTTCCACAGTAGCAGAATTCAGCCCAGGCATACGGCCACACAGCTGAAGGCCACGTTTCCCAGGTGGCCTTGCAGCTTGGTGTTGCTATGTGAGTACATTCATCCAATGTATACAAGTGCTGGTAATTTATATACCTTCCAGATTATCCCTAAATTAAAGACAGGCTCTCTGCCCTCGAGCTCTGCCTCTTCCCTTCCTGTTTTGGACACAGGGACGTGCCCATTGCAGCCGTGGCTGCAGAGACAGGACAGTGCTCTACAGGGCGTTGGCAACTTTTGCAGAGCTGTTCAGCTACTAAATACTTGAAGCTTTGTGAGCTCTGTGTTTCCTGCCTCGAATATTTGGCTCTTCCATTGTAGAAACATAGCCAAAGACAATATGTGAGAAATGGGCAGAGCTGTATTCTAATAAAATTTTATTTACCAAAATAGGTAGCTGGCCGGGTTTGATGACCTCTTCCTATGAACAATCATAGGGAAGAAATCTGTGTTCTAGTTCTAACTAAAGTCTCCTCTAAATTGGACCACTGACATCAGGTATCATTTTAGGAGAGAAAAATAAAGTCTATCTTCTTTCTACCATTGTCTTTTAAAACTATTCCATAGTACCTTAACCTTTGCTCTTACACACACACAAAACACACACACAGGCACATACCGGGCGGGGGCAGGGGGGATTGTAATGTGCCAAAAATCAAAAAATCTAATGAAAACGTAGGCAAAGGATGGACAAGGAATTGACTAAGGAGAAAATGCAAGTGAATTCAAGTGACGATAAAATAATTAAAATTAATAGAATTCAATATAGATTATTATTTTCTTTTTCGGTTCTTTGGCCAGGGCTGGGTTTAAACCCTCCACCCTCGGCATATGGGGCCGGCTCCCTACACCTTGAGCCGCAGGTGCTGCCCTAGATTATCTTTTAATTCTTATTTGTGTAACAATGAAATGAAAACAGACCTGGGGATACAAGGTCTCCCTTACCAACTGGCAGGAACAATTCGTTTTATAGCATGTGAAGTGTCCAAGAGTAAGTAACAAACTCTGACTTCACTGAGTGAGGATGAGATGAGAGATATTAATGGTGCACATTAAAACACCCGAAATGAACCTGCACGCTCATCAAGCAACTGCAGCTCTGGGAAGTCTGTTTTAAGATGATTACAAATATGCCCGGTGTTATAGAAGGTGTAAATAATCACGTCATTTTATAAGGTATAAGAAATAACATTTCTAGCCCCAGAGAAGGTCAGTAAACAATGGAATGACATTAAAATGAATAGGATATTTTGGCAACTATGGAAACATGTCCTTGAGAAGCAAAATGAATAGAAAGGTTATGAGGCGTGCACCCCAGAATCAAAGCCTTATTAAAGAAAGCATCACACGTGCCTGAAATGACTACAAGAATGGTCATTACCAGGTGACAACAGGGGAAGAGATGATTTTCATTTATTTTACCTACTTTTGTATATTAGCCAATGTTTTTATTATATCCTAAATTGTCTTCAATATCTGAAAATAAAATATGCCTCATACTCATAAACAAATTATACTGCAAATTAAAGACTGTAAAATATTTACAACCAGTTAATTAGTTAATATACACTTACCATGAGCCCATTCTATACCACAACAAAATTCTTACCATTATGGGGTTTGCTTTTTGGTAGGGGATACAGATACCATGCAAGTAAATAAAGAAATTCTGAAAATAATTGTGGATAAGGAAAACTGCTATGGAAGAAATAAGCAAGGCTCAGGTGGGGTTTGAGGTGAGCCTGGAGAATGAGAGGGAGCCAGCACGTGAAGGGAAACAGGGAGAACACTCTGGGAGGACAGGACATGTGTGCAGAACCCAGAGGCAGGGAACACCCTGCAGATGACAGGAGCAGACAGGTAGGCCATGCGAACGGTGGGCACGGGGCTCCAGAGGAGGTGACGAGCCAGGGAGGAGCAGAAAAAGTAAATGTTAATGAGAGTTGAAGTTGGATTTTCCTAATTAAAGAGGAAACTATTAATGGTTTTGGAACAGATGGGTTATGTTTTTTAAAAAGATCCAGCCTTCCTGGCTCATACTTGCAATCCCAACACTTTAGGCCAAGGCAAGAAGGTGGCTTGAGGCCAGGAGTTTGAGACCAGCCTAGGGAACACAGCAAGACCCTGTCTCTATAAAAAAATTACAACTTAGCCAGGCATGGTGGTGCACATCTGTAGTCCTAGCTACTCAGGAGACTGAGACAGGAGGATTACTTGAGCCCAGGAATTTGAGACTGCAGTGAGCTATGATTGCTCCACACACACTAGCCAACAGAGTGAGAATGAATGAAGGAAGGAAGGAGATCATCCTGCATCAGAATGAATGAATGAATGACATCGTTCTGTTACTGAGGGCTGATACGCCTAAAATACAAAAAGTGCATAGTAATGAATAAAAAGCAAAAGATAAAAAAGTACTGGGAAAAATGGCTAAAGAATGACAACAGGGAGAAATATAGATTAACACGAAACAAAATGTTCATTTATACTAGCAATCAAAACAACAAATTTAAATAATCTTTTACTTATTAAAGTAGCAAAGTTAAAGCAAGAAATTAGTATGTATTAAGGATACTCTATAATAGGTGACCACAAAATTGGGATTATGCTTTAATATATTTTTGAAAACAACTTACTGGGATATATCAAATGTGTTACAAAAATGCCCTTCCCAGTAATTGTCCTGCTAGAAATCTGCCTTAAGGAAATAATCACTACTGGAAAAAAATGTATATGCAGAGTGTTGATGTGTTTTTCACAAAATAAGTATTTTCAGTGTTTATTTTTCTTCTTGGTAGAAGCATTATGCATAATTTTATTCTTTTCTTTGTTTTTTTTTTTTTTTTTTTTTTTCTTTTTTGCAGTTTTTGGCCGGGGCTGGGTTTGAACCCACCACCTCCGGCATATGGGGCTAGAGCCCTACTCACTGAGCCACAGGTGACACCTTATTCTTTACTTTGTACTATTCTCTACTTCTCAAAAATTCTACAGGAAGCAGATGTTACTTTTATAATCAGTAAGATGATTATTAAAGAAGTAGTTAAGACATAGTTCAAAACAAATTCATTATGACACATAAATAATACAACACAGAAAAAAGTAAAATTAAAATGTTATACAATTATACATATCTGAGTTCCAAATTGTTTTTTTACCACTTTCAAGCTTCGTTACTTGGGCAAACTAACTTTTTCTGAGGCTTGGTGCTCTCTTCCATCTACCGGAGATAATACAGACCCCCAAGCCCTCTTTGAGAGTTACCACCTAGCATGGTGCTGAGACTTTTTTAACTATTACTTCCAGACTTTTATTAACTATTCTTCCAGGTGAATTAAAACAGAGGCAACAATTTTGCCCTTACCTAATCATAGTTACTCTGCTTTTCATCTTATAACCTCCCCTTTCCCATTGTGTATACTCACACCCAATCCAGAAGAAGGAACTATTATTGTTCCTATTTTACAGATGAGAAAATGTAGGCATAGGAAATGTATTTGTCCAAAGCATCAAGCTAGTAGGTGGCAAGTCCTGTCTGATGCTAGAATCAGAATTCTTAGTGACTACACACATTTTGAAGACATTTTAACTTTGTCTTTTTCCTTTGTTGCTTGAGTTTACAGAACAGCTCTGCTCTGTATGTACTAGTGGTCTAGAACCTGTCCACAGAAATCTACTCATGCAGCATTAGGCTTTCCATGTGAGTGACCTGACAGGTGTCTTCTGCCCGTGGCAATTATCCAGCATATTTGTACTGGCTGCCTGTTCTTATGTTGCACGTGACAGGAGAATCTAAAGAGCGTAAGACCTCAATCACCATTTCCTGAGAAATTTATCTTCTAGCTACAAGCATTAGACAGAATAACAACAACACAAGTTAAGTTGTCATACAAGAGGAACACAGAGCTTAGGGAAGGAAGTGATCACTTCTGCAGTAAGAACACTGACAGGCTTTCTGAGAGAGGTGGCTTTTGAATATCCCTTGGAAAGGAAGGGTAGGGAAATGGGAGAGTGACGCAGAGAGAGAGTAATACGTGAAGAAAGGACTCAGCGTTGGCTGACCATCTCTGTTGGACTGGAGTTCAGAGAACACTCTAGGTCAGAGACACAACCCCGAGATGCGAGTCAGGCCACAGCAGGCTTCCAGAGGCTGTGAATGTTTAAACAGCCAGAGAGCTTCCAAAGGCGCGTCACAAAGGAGAGAGAATTGCCCTGTACTGCAGGAAGATGCCATTGACACCTGTGGGAAGAACTAAAAGAAGCCAGACTGAACATCAGGTTGTGATTCAGGGAGGGGAGTTTCAAAGCTATTAGCGAAGAGGGGATAAGGAGTTGAGGTGATCAGAGGCAGGGGAGGAAGGAACAGGTTAGGATGAGTTTCAGGTGCGCGGAGAAGGTTTATCCATGTGAGGACGCCCACCAGAAAGTGACAGCCTATCACAAATAACCTTCGATGTCTGATACACCCACTGTAAATAGTTTTCCAGTATACCAGGGTAAAAAAATACAATTAAATTCTACACCTACAACTTCAAACAATTTCTTTTCATGAGTACAGGAAATATTCACTTGCATATCCAAATATGACATAGTGCAATTCAAATAAGAACTTAACAATTATTTCCCAAAGACTGAGATTGAAAAGCTGTCTTAGTCTGTTGAATGCTACCGCAACAGACTACCTGGGGCTGGGTGGTTAATGAAGAAAAGAGGTTTATTTGACTCACAGTTTGGTAGCTGTAAAGTTCAAGAGCATGATGCTGGCTCTGCCTGGCTTCAGGTCAGGGCCACCTGCTGCCTCACGACATGTCAAGAGAACCTGAAAAGCAAGTGGGAGGGGCGGGGACGTGGAGCACAAGACACAGTCCACACCATGACAGCTGGCTTTGTGGTGGCCGTCCCCTGCAGTACCCACGTCATGACAGCTGGCTTTGTGGTGGCCGCCCCCTGCAGTGAGGGAAGAACTCACTCCTGTGAGACGGTATTCATCTATTCATGACAGTGGTGCCCTCCAGAGCCAACTACCTACAAAGTGATCCCCATCTCCCAACAGTGCCGTATTTACTGCAGCTCAGTTCACAATCGCCAAGATGTGGAATCAACCCAAGAGCCCATCAACCCGGGAATGGGTTAACAAACGGTGGGATATGTGTACCATAGAGTCCTATTCAGCCATAAAACTACAGAGACTTTGCACCTTTTGTATTTATCTGGAAGGATTTGGAGAACATCCTCTTAAGTATCACAAGAATGAAAAAGCAAGCCTCTAACGTACTCAATACGAATATAAAATTAGTAGATGAACAACTACACACCACAAAAGAAATAAAAGCAATTAAATTCAAGTTGGTGGAGAGGGGAAGGAGGGAGGGAGGGAGAGGGAGAGGGAGGATAAGGGAGGCTGGGACTCTGGTGAGCTCTCACCTAACGGGTGGTTAATGAAGAAAAGAGGTTTATTTGACTCACAGTTTGGTGGCTGTAAAGTTCAAGAGCAAGATGCTGGCTCTGCCTGGCTCAACGGGCACAATGTAGGGCTGTATGGCACACCTCCCGGGTGGAGGCCTCGACTACCACTTGGACTTTTACTTAATAGATGCAAATATGTATAACCTAATCATTTATATACACATATTAATCTGAAATTTAAAAAAAACCCAAATTTTAATGTGAATTTTGGTAGGGATAAGACATATCTAAACAATAGTGAAAGCTTTTTTAGCTAAAACCACACAACAGGCTGGAAAAAATATAGCTTCAAATACAGAGAGTTATTTTTATTCTATTTACCAAACTTTTTTGTTATAATTCCCAGTTTTCTAGGGACTTAATTCACCCTAAGACAGGGGTCCTCAAACTACGGCCCGCGGGCCACATGCTTCCGTGTGAATTGTATTTGTTCCCGTTTTGTTTTTTACATCAAAATAAGATATGTGCAGTGTGCATAAGAATTTGTTCATAGTTTTTTTTTTTAAACTATAGTCCGGCCCTCCAACAGTCTGAGGGACAGTGAATTGGCTCCCTGTTTAAAAAGTTTGAGGAGGCCTGCCCTAAGATAAAAGCTAGCATTACAGCTTTTATCATTATAATTTTAACATAGCTGCATCCAGGGCTCCTGATTTCTTAACAACAATACAAACCCACTAAGCCCAGAGTGCTGGATTTAACCACTGGGCTCAGTAGGAAATTTGAAACAATTGTTCTCGCTCTGCGTACACTTTATGGAAGGGAGTCTTATGATGATTGTTAAATAACTCCGATTAAACACTTCAAAAGAAAGGTGCCGTTTCTCTGCCTACTGCTGAATTATTAGAGGGTTTGTTCCTCCATATCAGATATTCTGGTAGAAAAGGGGGTCAGGTGGGGTCCTGAACAGGCTCTGTACAAATGTGGGGTCAGCCAGGGCATGAACTTCATTTATAAAAATATTTAAAAATCCACAATATCATGTATAGAACAATATTATGACGCTCCTAACTTGCTCATCTTTAAAAAAAATCAGCTTTTAAAGACAAATGTGCGCCCTGTTTTGCTGCTACAGCAGTTGTAACTCACAGGAGGGGAGGCTGCCTGTGGGGTCAGTGCGCGAGACCCCACAGCATCCCGCTTCCAGGGTACCCCAGATACACCAAAGGAGAGGAGACCAGTGGCCGTGAACTTCATGTGACATGCACTTCTTTAAAAACCAAGTACATTTTAAAAACACAAGCAGATGAATAAATCTGGAGTCTAAAATTTCAAATCCAAAGTCAGAGAATTGACAAAATGTCACATGCAAAGCACTGCTCATCTGTCATCATTTGCAGGAAAAAAAATGTACACAGACAGGTGCTTGACGTGACTCATACGGAAGTGTTTGAATTGGAAAAGGTCAGGCTTTCAGAACCTTAGAAATGGATTTATTCAGGCAAACATGCATGATCATTGTGCATATTTTATATCAGCCATTTGATTGGGTATGATCATAAGACCATTTTAGTTTACTTTTTTTTTTCTCTTTTTGGCCAGAGAGTGCTTTCTCTGTTTTCTTTGCAACATTTTTAGAAGTAATTGAAATACAAAGCCACAGAAAGCAGCAGTATTAGGCATGTAACACACAGTAGAGTTAGGACGCTCACACCAGCTTTTGTTAAGCCTCACCGCTGTTGGTGGTTTCCCTCAATTCTTCCATCACTAAGTCCTGGCTGGGCTTTTCCGCACTTTTCCCACGAAGCGAACCGTCCCGGCCTGGGTTCTGCAAGGCAGGCTCCAGGGCCCGGGGACCGGCGTCCGCGACCACGCCGCCTCTGGCCCCCAGGGGGCGGGCGTCCCGGGGCCGCGCTCGCCGCCGGCAGAGCCGCAGCCGGAGGGCGTCCCGGAGGCCGCGGCGGAAGTTCCGGTTGAAGAAGCCGTAGACGATGGGGTTGATGCTGCTGTTGCCGAAGGCCAGCCAGTGCGCGAACGGGTACGCGTAGACGTTGATGAGCCGCAGCGCGCGCGGGGACAGCTCGGCGTAGTCCGACAGCATCATCAGGGTCCACAGCGGCAGCCAGGAGACCACGAAGAGCAGCGCCACTACCAGGAGCATCTTCAGCGCCCTCCGCTTCTGCCCCGACGCCGCGGGCCTTCGCTCCCGGGCCTGCGGGGCGCCGCGGGGCGCTGCGGGCCGGGACAGCGTCACCCCCATGGCCCCGTACAGCGCCACGATGAGCAGCAGCGGGGCCAGGTAGACGCTGGCGAGCAGCACGGTGGTGTAGACCCTGCGCATGGCCGGGCGCGGCCAGGCTTCCCGGCACCAGCGCACCGGGCCCGTCCGGTTGTGCGCGTCGAGCCGCACTCGGTACAGCGTTTCCTCCTGCACGTGTAGCATCACCGCGGATGGAGACATGATGGCCACGGCCAGGACCCAGATGACCCCGAGAACCACGCCCGCGGTCTCCACCGTGAGCTTTGACTTGAAAGGGTAGACCACGCTCCGGAACCTGCAAGCAAGGACAGACGTGAGCCCAGCGCTGCTCGGGGCTTCTGGCCAAGTTCATGTAAGGAGTCGCAAGCCTCCCACCCAGCTTCCCTCAAAATGTAGAAAATAGAGTGGAGTAGACATAATTGATGTGTGAGATAAATTTTAACTCAATTTGAATAAATGGAGTGTATCAGGCACTAGTAACAACAAAAAGTAATAATAACTAGCATATGTTCAATACAAACATTTACTTTTTTAAAAGAGGGAAATAACCTTTATTTAGCTTTAAAATTTCTTTCCGTTATCTTTAGAAGTTTTCCGTGTAAACATTTTTTTTTCATTATCTTTTGTGAGATTGATTTTTGGTGCTACTGTCAATGGTATTTTTTAATTTCAGATTAATATGAGGGTACAGACGATTAGGTTACACTGTTAGCATTTGTTAGGTAAGGTCCCTGTTGTAGTTGCGCCCCACACCCAGCAGGCGTCCCACCTACACTCTTACATGGTGCCCATCAGGGGGGAGCGCACCAATCCCCCTCTCCTCCCCTCCCCCTCGGTCCTCCTGCACCCTCTCCTCTCTCTCCCCTTCCCCCACTCCCCAGTTGGAATTGAATTGAGTTTTTCTCTCATGTAGGCGTGTATCAAATCATCTACTGGCTTCATATTAGTATTGAGTATTTGCTTTTCCATTCTTGTGATACCTTACTAAGAAGAATGTGTTTCAACTCCATCCAAGACAATACAAAAGATGTAAAGTCTCCAACATTTCGCGGCTGAATAGAACTCCATGGCGTACATGTACCACAGTTTGTTAATCTATCTCTGGGTTGATGGGCACTTGGGCTGTTTAAATGTAAACATTCAAAACTCTGTCCCACATCCTATTCTATTGATTTGCACTGACTGTCTCTTTAAGCCTCTCCATTTACGAGATGGGAACACAGGCTTAGAAAAGGTGAAAGCCTTGCCCATAAAAATACAGGATCTTAACACAGGTGGTTCAGCTCCAGCCCTCATGCTTCTAACCTCTGTGGTGTGCTCAGCAGACTGCTGCCACCACCCTGCTGCGGTAGAGGGTTGACAGTCATCACTGAGCCCTTTCCACTGTGCTGGTGTGTGGTGCACGGTTGGCCAGGAACTCTCCCGGCCAACAGGAAGCACAATGCAAGCAACCTGTTTATATGTTTGCACACTGGGGCTTGTTCTTTTGGAGCTTCCTCCTCAAAGCCAGCTTTGAGGTTCCACAAAGCTGGAATTAGATGAGAGGCAGGCAGAGAAAGGCCACTTTCCAACTCCCCTGGCTCCTAGGGAGACCCAGCAGCTCCACAGATCCCAGCTCTATGGCAGGGAGCAGGAGGCACACAACATGCCCAGTCAACCCACAGAACCATGCAAACTGATAAAGCATTACTGGGTGAAGCCGTGGTGTACTTTGGTGGAGGGTTTCGCAGTTGCAAGGGTCTGAGGTTTTCATCATGAGTTTTGATTATGGCCTTCCCGACATTCCTCTTCCACCGCTGAGCATGAAAATTTAGTGTAAGTAGATGATGAAGCCAGATTTGTTTCACTACTGATTTGTTGTTGTTCACCTTGTTATTGTGTCTACGAGGTTCATCGTGTTAATTATAATTGTATTATTATGCAACTGTATGTATAACATTTTATATTTTTTTAAAGTACTATCACCTGTTTAATTTTCTTTGACTTTTAGACTGAAATGTTATGAAAATTGTTACTTTCCAGATCTGAAAATAAGAACATTTAGAGCTGTAAGTGGCTGAGTAGCAACTCCAGGTTAATGCAGAGAATGGCTAGTTAGCTGGGCTCTGCCCAATGTCCTTCTCTGTGACTCTTTGTCAGGAAGGTCTCTCCACTTAAACTCCAGTACCCCAGTCCTATAGCAAGTGACTCCCCCGTTCACCCACCCTTCAGTTATGGGTAATTTCATAGGCGCAATTTTAGGTGTTTTGTTCTTTTATAGACCATCGGGGGTGGTGTTTCTAATATTACTTTTTAATTTATTCATTAAACAAATATACAAGAGCTGTCAGCAAAGTATCCAAGCATGTGATATAAAAAATAGTATTAACAATGGTTGGATACTTCCCAGAGAGCCCTTACATATATATGAGTGAGTGAGTGAGTGTGTGTGTATGTGTTCAGGCAGGCAGAAATGAACAAGATAGAGATTGGTTCCTGCTGAGAAATAGCCAATGGAAATACTAAATGTGTAATAATTACTGAAGTTATATTAAAGAGTTTAGACAGTGGTTCTCAACCTTCCTAATGCTTCCTAATGCTGCAACCCTTTAATAGAGTTCCTCATTTTGTGGTGACCCCCAACCATTAAATTATTTTCGTTGCTACTTCATAACTGTAATTTTGCTGCTGTTATGAATCATAATGTAAATATCTGATATGCAGGATGTACTTTCATTGTTACAAAGGGGCCGTGACCCACAGGTTGAGAACCACTGGTTTAGACTTTATCCATACATGGATGTGAATTAAAACATTGGTTTGTATTCATTGAAGGATTTTACATGGCTAAGGGAAGGGTCACTTTCTCAGTTCAAGAAGCTGATATGGGCTGCTGTGAGGAATACGATGGGAGGTTGGCTTGACTGAAGAGCCAGGCCAGTGTCTAGACAATCTCAGTGTCTCAAGTGACCAAGGAGAGTGAGAACATAGAAGGTGGAGAGAGAAGGGAGATTCCAGAATAAAGCTCAGGATTTTCACTTGCAGTGGGTGAGTGACCCGGCCGTTCCTTCACGTGGGGAGCACAAGAGAAGTGGCTGCTGCTGTTGTTCCTGTGAGAGTGAAGATGATGAGGGCAGTTCTGAAATCCATGTTGTTGATGTGCTGGTGAAGTTATCCCAGGAGCACTTCGACCATATGTGTGAAACTCAGGAGAAAGATTTAGTCAGGAGAAATAGGTTTGAGAGGTGTTTCTTCTTTTTTTCTTTTTAACTTGGCTTTTGAGAACAGCTAACCTTATAGGAAGCATTTGAGTATAAATTGAGAGAGAAAGGCCGTGCATCCAAGTCACTGCACACGGTGATGTTTAATTCCTTTCTGTGGCTCAATAGTGCTCCATGGTGTGTGTGTGTGTCTGTGTGTGTGAATTTGCTTTATCTTCTCATGACTTGGCGGGCACGCTAAAAGCCCTGACTTAAGCAATGTACAAGGTATCTACGTAACAAAAACATTTGGACCCCTTTTCAAATTAAAAAGAATAAAAAGAGCATTTAGACCTTAAGGATGCTACATGACTTTTGCTGTCATGCTCTCTGGGGACACAAGCCTTCAGAGCCCTGAACTGACGTGGAACGTGTCTGTCCACATGCCCAGAAGCTCCCCTGCTGGAGACGCCTGTGTAGAGCCCGACAGAGACAGTCCCCGAGGAGCCCCATTCTTCCAGCACCCACCCCGGAGTCTTCCCTGTCTAGGCAGCAGCATGGGAGTGAGGGGGACTTGGCCAGCCTTGGGTTTGCCCCACCTGATGCCAACAGAACAGAGACTGAGTCAGTGCCCATCACAGATTCATGAGCATCATAAGTTTCACTGTCATTTTACCCTACCAGTTGGTTTATTTAGTGGGTGGCTTGTCACATAGCAATCAATAACTGAAAGTATAAAAAACCGATGCATGGGTAGGAAGGTAGGTGGGGAAGGATGAGAATTAAGCCTTTGGTTTCAGAATTATCCCACCCGGAGGGAGAGAAAGCTAAGCCTGGCTACATCAGCTCCCCAGAGATCTGAGTTGACGGCTACTCCTGTGGGTGTTAATCTCTGGTGCTCTGGCCTGTTCTGCTCGAGAACAGAGAGGCTTTCTCCAGTTTGGACGGGGAGACAGAGGTAAAGACACACGTGCTAGCAGGTGGATGTCAGGCAGGAGATACGGGCAGGGCACCCATAGCACCGAACGTGGGACTGTGATGGTTGATTTGTGTGTCAGCTGGAGCGGCCAAGGGGAGCCCAGAGTAGAGTATTTCGGGCATCCCTATGAAGGTGTTTCTGAATGAGATTAGCATTTGAATAAATAGACTCAATAAAGTAGGTTTCTCTTCCCCCTGTGGGTGTACATTATTATCTCTTCCAAGAGCCTGCTTAGAACAGGAGGTGATGGAAGAAGAAATTTTCCCTTTTTTTTCCTCTTGCCACGTAGCCTGAGCTGGTACATTTCTTTAATTTTCTTCTGCCCTGGACTGATAGGTCTCAGGCTTTAAAATAGTCTATAGTAGTATGAAATCTGATATACAAAATGGCATCACTCTGGTTCATAGCTCTAAAACAGAGTCGAGAAGCAATTCTGAGAAAGAGTATTTGTCTGAGCTGCAATCCCACAAAACAGGAACTTGCCTTAAAACTTTGAATAGTACCAAACCACCACCACCACTTCCTGGAAGACAGCTGAGCATCCCCAGCTGAATGTCGTGAATGATAACACCCATGACTGTGGTTGGTGTGCTCGGCCAGCCTCCTCCACCAACGATAACTCTTTCAAAACGACTTTCACACCTGCAGTGTCCTTTTAACAATCCTAACTCCCACAACACATTTTGCTTCCAGCCAAATCCGTGTCTCTCAAATTGCAATTTCTAAGACCCGATTGGCACTTCATTCTCCCTGCATTGCAGTCTGGTCTATTGTGTCTTCTTGGCCAACAATAGAAGTAACAGGATGTAGTAACTTTAGATATGATTAATCTCCAAATTTTAAGGTAAACCTTGTATCTTTGGCTTATGGTGATGAGCATATGTTTAAATTCTATTTACCTATAAACCAGGTTCTAGAAATAGATCGAAACATTATGTAAATAATGATGTGAATGATAGATCAATATTAAAATACAGTCTACTGAGTTATTCAGCAATCCCATTGCATTTTATAACTTTAACCTTGTTCTTGCTTTCTCTTTATACACACACACAGCACAGCACACACAAAATATTGTTGGCCGGTTGTTTCCTTTACCAGACCACACACCGTGGGGAGAAGTCTTCCAGGTCATTGCTTAGTTTGAGTCTCAAATATCTCTTCTCCCTCACAGCCCTGCTCTAGTAGACGCCATCCTCCTCCAAAGGTCTCTCCGCTGCCCTCCTTTCCACTGATCTCACACTCCTCCAGTCCCTTTCATTCGTTGCTAGTTTTTTTTTTTTTAAACAGGAGATTTTAAGCCACTGAAAACCCAGCCCTGGCCTCCTCCAGTGGCCCCTGCACTGCTCCACCTTCCCTGTCCCAGCTGACCTGACCAGGTGCTTCTCTGGACAAGCACCTTCTGTTTCAAGTGCCCTGTGCACATGTTTATCTTAAGGGGTACCTTTTCTCCAGTTTCTTCCCATGGTAAATTTCTGAGCCCTCAATTCTGCAACCCCACCACTCCCTGTCCTGACGAGAGCTGTGATACCGTGGATCCCTAGCAGAAAGCATCATCTGTAAACATTGGTTAGTACATCTGTCTGCTCCACCAGACTGTACACTTTCTAATTTGGCAGCACTTCATCTAATTGGTTTCCATGCTACACAACCAGCCCAGTACCTGGCATAACGTAAACTCTCCACAAAGTGTGTAAACATCTGAAGGGATAAGAATGACTTACAATCACAAAATCTGAATGAAATCTAAGATTTCATTTATTTGAAATTAAGTGAAAAAATAAGATTTATTTCATCACATTTGCATTTCTACCCTGAGAAAATTGTAGATTCTAGTACGAAAAACAATAAAACACTGTACCATCTCTAATTATTTAATTTTAAAATATGGAAAATTCAAAAATGTATTTGCTTGTCTCTCAACCTTTACTAGGTGTGCCCTTTGCTCTTAAAAAGGTAGATGTTATTAATTTGGGAGATATGTGCCCCAATTTAGCAGATTATGTATTTCCCTGGTGGATTGGTCACAGACATGCCCTTTTTTGGAGATGCAGATCTTGGCGCTGACTCACCTGTCCACAGCTATCGCGACCAAAGTGAAGACCGAGGCTGCGACGGACACCCCCTGGACCAGCCCGCTGACCTTGCACATTGCGCTTCCAAACGGCCACCCTGAAAGGGAGATGGAACAGCCTTTAACAGATGAAGATTTTTGCCTCATTAAAAATATAAAGAAAAGTTGCAAAATCCAAACAAATGCAGCTATTTTCTGATAGCAAAAGAACAATCAATGTTTTGCAGCATTTTCATCTCCAGAGTGATATTTTTAGTACACTAATATCAAAACTGACATAATAGCTGCAACATTGTAAGCACTATTACAAGTGATCTACATCTACTAACATAATCCTCACAACAAGCTTCTGCTTTATTATTCTCCTCACAACATACACAAGGTAACAAAGAAACAAATACCACAGACCTTGCCCAGCTAGTTAGCAGCTTTTAAGTATTTGAACCTGGGCCGTAGGTTCCAGAGTCCAACTCATTAACCCTTATGCAGTAATGAACTTTAAAAGAATAGTTGGGTTATTGGTTTTCTAATTTGAAAATGTGCTCCCTAAATTATGCGTAGGAGTTGCATACTCCTAAACATAAATAGATTATGTTTATTATTACACAATGTAACAAGACAGTTTATCTCATAGGTACTTCCAGAATAAAGAGCACTTTGTCTGAACAAAAATTCCTCTGAGGTAAATTGTCAAATGGAATACATTCATTTCATATTCTAATTTCCAAAGAGAAGTCCGAGAGACTACTTTTGAATTACTTCCTAACTTTACCTCAGCTGCTAGAAATTAGTAATTACTATGGCAGGTGGATATTCTAAACAACCATCTGCTATTATAGGAAAGAAACAATATTCTTTTTCTAGCAAACATTCTAGTATCCAAAAGATGAATACTATATATTTCTCAGGTTTTTAAAATTTATCTTTTAAAAAGTTCTGTTTTTTTAAAAAAAAAGTTCTGCTATTTATTTTCCCCAAACAAAATATTCTTAATAATGTAAATATTTAAAATAAAGTAAATAATCCATGTATACGTAAAAAAATTTACCTACCTAAGCTATTTTAATATAAGTACCTGGATCACTTTGCTGACTGAAAACCAAGAGAGAATGCCTCCCAAGTATTAACATTTAGGTTGCAACAACACTATTTTCAACAAAAATGCATGAGTGTGCATCGCCCTTGGCAGAACAAGGAAAAGTAGGCATCAGTTTTATCTTATCTAATTCACACAACTCCAGTGAAATCACAGCTCTGGGACAAAAGAGCGTAGACCCACAGAGATGGAGATTCCAGGTCCTGCTGGACGTGAAGTTGGACACAACACAACTGGTGGGAATTATGTAAAAATCCAATCAGTCCCAGCTGAGCACCAGGAGCTCAGGCTGCGAGGGCGCCAGCCACATACACCAGAGTTGACAGGTTTGAATCCAGCCCAGGCCAAAAAATAGCCTGGCATTGTGGCAGGCGCCTGTAGCGAGAGCTACTTGGGAGGCTGAGGTAAGAGAATCGCTTGAGCCCAGGAATTCGAAGTTGCTGTGAGCTGTAACGCCACGGTACTCAACTCACTGACAACTGGAGATTCTGTCTTGAAAAAAAAAATGCGATCAGTCCCCAGCAGCATTTCCCCACTGACAGACAAATGGAAGTTTACTCTCTGAGGAGGTGGAAACACAAGACTCCAGACTCAGAGCACTGGCCCAAGATGCAGGGTCACAGGTGCCACCAAGACGCAGAAGGGCTGAGTGAGAGACACCGGCGGCGATGCTGCTAAGATGCTTGCAGACACGCCAGCTGAGCACACCTGAGCTCAGCTCCCACCTGAGCAGCCAGCAGAGCGTTTCCTTCTGGGAAAGGGATCTGTTCAACAGCACTGATTAGCAGATTGTGACAGTTGTGCATTTCCCAGTGAATACTCCAGGTTAATGAAGAGGTGGGCCCAACTGTAGCCTCCCGGCCAGCGGAGCTTCCCGGCTGCCCCCCAGCAGCATCTGAGATGTCAGCAGCTCAGTCGCAGTGCCACTAGGGAAACCCCAAATGTGAAAGAAAGAGGCTGAAACAAACAGGAAGACAGACATTTATGGGGAAACAAATCTGAGTCAGACACCTAAAAAATGAAAAACAAACAAATATTGCTAATAACCTCAGAAATATAACAGAAATTTTATCCATGAAATGTGTGCATGTGGAGAGAAAAAACATGCAGAAAATCAAAACAGCTCCAGGAATTTAAGATTCAATAGCAGAGTGAGGAACTCTATATAGAGACTGAAAGAGAAAGTTGAGAAAATCGTAGACAAAAGAATAATAAGGGGCAGAAAATGGAAGAGAAAAAAATACATGAAAGCTCAGCCAGGAATCTCCAATATCTGATGAGTATGAAGAAGAAAGGAAAATGAGACGGGCTCTGTAAAAGTCTCCCCGCTCTGAAAGGCACTCAGGACCTGATAGGAAGGGCCTAATTCATGAAATCGAGAAGCTAGGGATAAAGGGAAGTGCTAAAAGCTTTTACTAAGAAAAAAATACAAATTCATGAACAAAAGAAGTGAGAATCTGATTTTTCAGCAGTAATACCACACTGTTTCACAGCAGTAAAAATAGAGCAATCCTTTGAAATTGCGAGGGAAGAAATTTTCCGAGGTAGAATTCTGCATCCAGCTGACCACAGTCAAGTACAAGGGTGCAGTCAGATGCTTGCAGACATACCAGGTCTCAGACATGTTTCCTCTGAACACACCATTTGTCAGGAGAGAACAAACAAAGAAAGCAGCACGGCCTCCAGAAGGCAGGGATGGAAGGCGGAGAGGGGGAGAGAATCGCGGGAGGGTCATCAGAGCAGCAGCCGCCTCCACCCCTGCAGAGGGACACGTGTCCTGGTGAGAACAGCGGACAGGGCAGACCAGGAGAGGAACCTCCGGGAAAACGATGCCATCCCAGGTCGCCCGCTGTGTTAAAGGCATCGACAGGGCAGCATCCCGGGAGAGCGTGTGAGGACGCATCATTGATAGGTAGACCCCAAAATTAAGAAAGTCGAAATACACTCTCAGTAAATCCAGGAAAATTAAGACCGTTTTACGAAAGATAAATTGATATCATAGCACAATCCCAGGCTCAGCAGGGGGAAAATACATATAAAATAGGAATGTACAATCTGAATATTGATTTTGACAAACATTTTGATATAGTCATACTGACATAACAAGAGGAGGTATGTTTGTGAATCTGTATGTGGTGGAAGAAGATTATAAGAACTAAATTATGAGATTCTAAGAACTAAATTCAAGTCTATTACAGGTTGAAGACAGTACATAAAAAGTATGTGACTTGGCTCGGTGCCTGTGGCTCAACCGGCTAAGGCGCCAGCCACGTACACCTGAGCTGGCGGGTTGGAATCCAGCCCCGGCCCGCCAAACAACGACAGCTGCAACCAAGAAACGTCCGGGCGTTGTGGCGGGCACCTGTAGTCCCAGCTACTTGGGAGGTGGAGGCAGGAGACTTGCTTGAGCCCAGGAAGTAGAGGTTGCTGTGAGCTGTAATGCCACAGCACTCTATCCAGGGTGACAGCTTGAGGCTCTGTCTCAAAAAAATAAAAAATTAAAAAAAGAAAAGTATGTGACTTAGAAATATGGTAGTCATTACCAAAATAACGGCAAAAATGCTGAAAGTGGCTGCATCCTGAGAATGGAAACGAAGAAATTAGCAGAAGTAATTTAGGTGCAAAAAATTTAAATAATAAATTTAAATATTTATGGGGGGAAATATCAAGAGTATTTTTTATTGGCAAAATAACTTGCCTGAGAAGAACCTGAGGTTCTTATACCCTTTGTTTTATCTAACACAGTTATCTTGAGAATGTTACATCCTTATTAAATATTTTTTAATGATAAACATCACAAAAAACTCACCATCTATGCACTACATGCTGGATGGAATGGAACTCTCTTTGACTCCCACTCCAGAGAAAGGGGGGAACAGAAGAAAGCCCAGAGAAATCTTTTTCCTATTTTCAGTGAAGTGTGTTGAGAGCTGGGAAGGATGGGAACTATGACACAGCTCATGCCGCTCGAAAGATACCTGACATGCTGCTGTTGATTTTTTGTACAGATTTTGAATGTGAGTATTTTGACTATTCCTCATTAATTAATCCAAAAAATATTTATTAAGTTGGTACTATGTCCCAAAATTGTACTGAAGACTGGAGATGCATTTATGTGCACTTCCGGAGCTGTAACACTAAAGAAGAAATACCGTGGCCAATCAGTACAGAAGGTGGTCCCTGACCCTACAGCCTGAGCTCACACCTGGTGCACACATAAACCATCAGTTCAGAAGGTGGTCCCTAACCCTACAGCCTGAGCTCACACATGGTGCACACAAAAACCATCAGTTCAGAAGGTGGTCCCTAACCCTACAGCCTGAGCTCACACATGGTACACACATAAACCATCAGGTTAGAAGGTGGTCCCTAACCCTACAGCCTGAGCTCACACATGGTACACACATAAACCATCAGTTCAGAAGGTGGTCCCTAACCCTCCAGCCTGAGCTAACTCACTGTACACACATAAATTACCACTTTTTGAAAAACCATTAGAATCGTCTTATCTTCCCTGAAAACTATTAGAATTCTCTGTCACCACAGAAACGCCTAAATTTCTATTTATGTTAAATTAAAGATATCCCACCAATGGAAACCAGATGCATCAGTTCCTTAAACTTTATAGTCCATGGTAATAATAATTCTACCATGTTACATGTGCTCTGAACTCTGCTAAGCAAAGCTTTCAGGTAAGAAGTGCTCAATCTTACTCCCTGATGACGTTCAGTGAACATTCTGTGAAAATAACAATCTCCACCACTGTCACTTTTATTTTTCTCCATAATTATTCTCTTTCTGTGACTCTCATGCCTATTTGTTTCTTGTCTGATCCTCCTTCAGAATGTAGATACCTCGAGAGCAGGTGCCAGGTCCGACACAGCCTGGGACTCCATAAACATTTATGAATATTTATATTCATGGATGAATGCACGACCAACCCTGTGGCTGCAGGGACATGACGTAAACTTTTTTATATGGTTCCTGCCACTGCGCACAAGTCAACATACCTGCTATGATGTTGTCCAGCAGTGTGATAGGCATGCAGAATATGCCAACTAGGAGATCACTTATGGCCAGGTTTAAAATGAAGAGATTGGTGACTGTGTGCATGTGCTTGTTCCTCATTACAATAAAGCAAACCACGGTATTTCCCACTATGCACAAGAAGAAGATCAGAAAGTATGAGCTGATGAAGACTGCTGCCACTGGAGGCTGGTGAAGGTAATAGTTCACGTAGGTGATATTGATGTCCGAGGACAGAGGGTGTGAGGTGTCATTGACACTCCAGGGGGGAAGCCAGTTTTCTGAAGAGTTTGAGTCCCATTCCTCATTCATGATGGACCTTCACAAAGGAGAAGCAGAGAAGAGAAGCATAATTACAAACCAGTAGAAGGTACATTATGTGTTTAAGAGTCTAAGAGGGACACTTAAAAATGTCCCAGAATTTTAATGGACCTTCTGTAATCATAAGTTTTGCAGGGAACAGAGTTACAAATAAAATATTCAAATGCCTCTTTGTGTGATGAGGAACAGTCATTAGCACGCTTTATTTTCTAATGCATTGCATATTTCACTTCTTTGGATATACATGTTCTCTTTTGCAACATTTCCCTTACCTTTCCAAACTCTTCTGATTTCTTTCAGGCATCGTAATCTGCCAAGACCCACTTATTATTTGCAGGGTAATCTATATACCACTGTCCTTAGAGCAAGATGAAGTATCCATGTCTTCAAAACTGCCATAGAAATGAGCTTCTTGGATTTGCCTTATTGTGCTTCAACTCAGTTAACTGAATATTCTTTCTATACTTGTCTGAATGCAGACAGTAGCCACCACATTACCATAATTCTTTTCACGTAATCTATATCAATAAATTATTTAGACTGGGCATCTTATGGTGACATCTCAATCAATTCTTGTGTCAGAGAGAGGTCCCCACAGCTACTCCCAGGTTTGGTAAATCACTAGACAGGCGCAGTGGGCCCAGAATACAGGGCATTCACAGGTTGCAGTCACCACACAAAGAACACAGAGCGGAGTTAGCCATGGGAAAGGCACAGGAAGTGAGTCTGCAGGAAACCAGGCCCAGGTTCCCCGAATCCTCTCAGTGGAGTCACACGAGACATAGGTAATTCTTTCAGCAACAATTTATGACAACACGTAGAAAGTATTGTCTACCAAGTGGTGTTCACTGGACATTTAGCATATAGGGTTTTTATTACAGATGTTCAAATAGGGAGCTTTATCCTAGTATATATCAAAATTGCAGACTCCCATTAGAAAATAGGTATTCAGCATAAAACATGTTGTTTGTACAAACATTCTAGTGATAGCAAGTCACTCTTAACCATTTAAAGAGATAGATATATCAGCATAGGAAACTATTTACTATTTAAGTTCCCAGACTCCAACCAAAGACACCTAGGAGCAGGCTTTATAAGGGCAGCAGTCCTGGGCCCTCTTATTACTCTTTCTGCACACCTAGTTAACAAATTGGACAGAAGGTTACATGTGTCCCTGAACGAAAGTAAATTTGACAACAGGCTTATCCAATTGACCTCCCCACACTGTTATTATGTTCCAGAAAAGAATTAAAAATGAGTGCTTACGTTAGTGGGCAAAACTGTGATAAGAGATAAGATAGTTACATAGGATGAAATTATCTACCCACAATACATGTATTAATTTCAAAGTAAAAATTGTAACTTTTCAGTGGAGAAACCTGTCAAATACTACCTTGGTTAAGTGATCAAAGTTGAAACACTGAATTATGGGACAAAAGCATATCATATACCCTTGGATGTGATACATGAGAACTATCCTCACTTCAGCAATATCTATTTTTTTTGGGCAAAAGATTTTTTTTTTTTTTAATTTCAGGCTAATGTGAGGATGCTAACAACCAGGTCACAATATTTGAATTTGTTAGGTCGAGTCCATCCTGTAGTTGTGTCCTGCACCCAAAAGGTGTGCCATACACCCCTACATTATGTCCATTAAGTGGGAGCATCTCAATCCTTTCTCCTCCCTTCTTCCTCTTCCCCTCGCCCCAACTGAACTGAATGGAGCTTTACTCCTATGTGGGCAAATATTAGATCATCTACTGGTTTCGTGTTACTACTAAGTACATTCGATATTTGCTTTTCCATTCTTGTAACGCTTCACTAAAAAGAATGTGCTTCAACTCCATCCAGGTTAATACAAAAGATTTAAGTCACCATCTTTTTCATGGCTGAATAGTATTCCATGGTATACATATACCACAATTTGTTAATCCATTACTGGGTTGGTGGGCATTTAGGTTGGATCTTGGGGATTGTAAATTGAGCTGCAATAAAGAGTCTAGTACATATTTCCTTACAATAAAATGATTTTTTTTCCTTCTGGGTAGATGCCTAGTACTGGGACTGTGGGGTCAAATGGGAGGTCTAATTTGAGTTCTTTGAGGTTTCTCCATACTCCTTTCCAAAGAGGCTGTGTAATATCAAAGTGTTCCCTTCTCTCCACATCTGCCCCAGCATGTGGAACTTTGGGAGTTTGTGATGTGGGCTCTTCTCACTGGGGTTAGGTGATATCTCAGAGTGGTTTTGATTTGCATTTCTCTGATGATCAGGAACCATCAGTATTTTTTCATGTATTTGTTAGCCATTCCTCTCTCTTCCTTGGAGAAGGTTCTGTTCATGACTCTTGCCCAGTAATAGATGGGATTGTTTACTTTTTTTGTTGTTGATTTATTTGAGTTCTCTGTAGATCCTAGTTATCAACCTTTGTCTGATTTGTAACATGAAAATAGTTTTTCCCATTCTGAAGGTTGTATATTTACTTTAATTGTTGTCTCCTTAGCTGTGCAGAAGCTTTTCAGTTTGATTAAGTTCCCTTTGTTTATTTTTGTTGTTGCGATGGCCACTGAAGTCTTCTTCCTAAAATCTTTGCCTAGGCCAACATCCTCAAGAGTTTTCCCCATGCTTTCTTCTAGGATTTTTATTATTTCATCCCTTAGACTAAAATATTTTATACATCTTGAGTCAATTTTTGGATATGGTTATCCAGTTCTCCAGCACCATTTATTGAATAGGGTTTCTTTTCTTTCTTTTTTTTTTTTTTTTTTTGAGACAGAGCCTCAAGCTGTCACCCTGGATAGAGGGCTGTGGCATCACAGCTCACAGCAACCTCCAATTACTGGGCTCAAGTGAGTCTCCTGCCTCCGCCTCCCAAGTAGCTGGGACTACAGGCACCCACCACAACGCCTGGCCATTTTTTGGTTGCAGCCATCATTGTTGTTTGGCGGGCCCGGGCTGGATTCGAACCCGCCAGCTCAGGTGTACATGACTGGTGCCTTAGCCCATTGAGCCACAGGCACCGAGCCAATAGGGATTCTTTTCTCCAGCGATGTGTTTTTAGCTTATTAAAGATCAGATACCCATAGGAGACTTGTTTCATCTCTTGGTTTTCTATGTGGTTCCAAATGTTTATATCTCTATTTTTGTGTCAATACCATGATATTTTGATCACTATGGATTTGTAATATAGTCTAAAGTCTGGTAAGATGATGCCTTCAGTTTTGTTTTTATTATTAAAAATTGCCTTGGCTATCTGGTTTTTTTTCTGGATGCATATGAAATGAAGAACTACTTTTTCCAGTTCTTCAGAGTATGATGTTGGTATTTTAATGGGGATTGCATTGAATCTGTAGATTGCTTTGGGTAGTATAGACATTTTAATAATGTTGATTCTTCCCAGCCAGGAGCATGGTATGTTCTTCCATTTGTTAATGTCTTTGGCTATTTCTTTTCTTAGGGTTTCATATTCTCTTTCTAGAGGTTCTTCACATCTTTTGTTAGGTATATTCCTAAGTATTTCATTTTCTTTGAAGCTACTGTGAAGGGAATTGTGTCTTTGATTAGCTTCTCAACTTGGCTATTATTAGTATATACAAAGGCTACTAATTTGTGGACATCAATTTTATACCCAGAGAGGTTACTGTATTTCTTGATAACTTCCAGGAGTATTATTGTTGAGTCTCTGGGGTTCTGTCAGTATAAGATCATATTGTCAGCAAAGAGTGAGAATTTAACTTCTTTTCCCCAATTTTGATGCCCTTTATATCTTTCTCTTGCCTGATTTCAGCAATATATTTTGTCAACAAAGTGAAATCTTATCCTGAGGATACATCAGACAATCTTCAAATTAGGGAAAATTATATAAATGTAATATATAACCACCTCATAAATGAATACTTACTGTCCTTGGCTATAAAATTTAAACCCCCTACCATCTATGGTCAGCAACATAGAGGCTTCCCAAATGTCTCTGTCCTGATCTCCAGAACTTCTGAACTAGGTTAGGTTATATTACAGAGGGAAATTATGGTAGCTAATCTGCTGATCATAAAATTGGATATTATCCAGGATCATGTGGGTGGGCTCAAAGTAATCACAAGAGTTCTCAAAAGTAGAAAAGAAATGCAGAATCATCAGCATTAGGGTGATTTGGTGAGGAAAGACGGGATGAACCATTGCTGGCTTTGAAGGTAGAAAAGGTCTACAAGCCCAACAATGTGGACAACTGTGTAAGCTGGAAAAGAAAGGTAAGAAAAAAGATTCTTCCACAGACCCTTAAGAAAAAAAATCCATGTTACACCCGTACCATGCAGTTTTGGCTACTATGCTCTTGCTGTATAATTTGAAGCCAGATAATGTGATGTCTCTAGATTTGTCCCATTTGCTTATGTTTTCGTAGGCTATTTGGGCTCTTTTTTGATTCCATATGAAATTTCAGGATGTTTATTCTAATTCTGTGAAAAATGATGTTGGTATTTTATGAAAATTGGATTGAATCTATAAATCACTTTGGTCAGTATGGACGTTTTGAGAGTAGTAATTCTTCCAATCCATGAACATGGAATGTTTTTCCATTTGTGTCATCTGTGATTTATTTCATCACTGTCTTATAGTTCTTCTTGTAGAGACCTTTTACTTCATTGGTTTAGTATATTGTTATAATAAATATATTGGTTCTTCATTTTACCCTCAGCTTATCTGTCATTAGTATAGAATGCTACTGATTTGTGTATATTAATTTTGTAAACTGAGACATTACTGAATTCTTTTATCAATTATAGAAGTCTTTTGGAGAAATTTCCAAGTTAATATCATTGATAAACAGAGATAATTTGACCTCCTCTTTTCCAATTTTTTTTTTTTTTGAAGACAGGTAACCACAGTCTTCCCTGCATATTTAAACACAACTTTCAGAGATTTCAGGACATTATTATCAAATCTTGGTTTAGAACATAGATTGTTACACAGGTCTTATGAACTTATTTCTACTGAGAATGAATTTACTTGCCCCATTTATCTCCACATAACATTGTCAGGAAACATTCTATTCCTTTGGGGGCGGGTATTTTTCTTCTCAACATGTTGGCATGTTGTGTCCATAGCTGATTTCAGGCAAACATTTCTAGCATCTTCCTCCAGCTCAGTTTGGCAAGCTTTGTCTGACCACCACTTCCTCTCAGAGTCAAATCAAAACGAAGAAGATGTCAAGTGAGACATGCCCAGATCAAAACCATAGTGTTTGCTTCTTGGTCTTCAGACCCCTCTGCTCCAGCCAGAAAGCGTCAGTCATTCACCTCCATCCAGTGCACATTTGCAAATGTCCTGCTGTCCATTTTGTCAATGAACGAGCAACCCTGCAAGTGGTCCATCTCGTGTTGGATGATGCGGGCTGCCCAGCCACTCTCCTGCCACACCACCTCCTGTCCTCCGGGGTCCAGCCCTGAGATTTGCACGGCCTGGAAGCGGGGCACACAGGCCAGGAAGCCGGCAACGCTCTCACAGCCCTCAGGGAAGGTGACCAGGCGGTTGTCCAGCACCCGCAGGCTGGGATTCACGAACACACGCAGGGGGAAGGGCTGCATTTGGCGCGGGGAGCAGGTGCAGTACAGCGCCTCGGGGAGCTCCAGGGCCAGCACCTGCAGGGGCACCCCCAGCTGCGGCGCGCTCAGTCCCACGCAGCGCCGGTGCCGCATCACCTGCACCAACCTCTGCACCAGCCGCTGCAGGTCGGGTCCAGCCAGCTGTGCCGCCTCCACCCGGGCCGCGACGGTGCGCAGCACCGGGTGTGAGAAGGGCGGCTGCGGCGCCCCCAGCACCAGGCGTCTCACGGCGCGCCGGGCCCTCGGGGCTGTCCCGGGCACCGCCGACCGCAGCCTCCTCTGGCCACCGCAGCCCCGGCGGGAAAGCCGGGAGCTCGCCGCACAGCCGGCCCGTGGCGCCCGCGGAGCCCCGCCCCCCCTTTTCCAATTTTAATGCCCTTTATTTATATCTCTTGCCTGATTGCTCTGGCTAGTACTTCCTTTATTATGTTCATGGTGACAGTGGGCATTTCATCTTCAATGGATCTGAATAGTGAACCCAGAAATAAAACCATATAGCTATAAACAACTGATTTTTAGTGAAGCAGTCAAAAACCTATGCTGGAAGAGTGCCCTATTCAATACATGGTGCTGGGAAAACTGAATGGCCACATGCCGAAAAATGAAACTGGATACCTGTCTCTCACTATATACAAAAATTAACTGGAATGGATTAAAGACTTAAGTGTACACTAGAAACCATAAAAATGCTAGAAGAAAATATAGGAAAAACCTCTGGACATTGGGGTAGGCAAAGAATTTAGGACTAAGAACCCAAAAGAAAATATAATAACAATAATAAATAAATGGCTCTCAATTGAACTGAATTGAACTCCTTCTGCATAACAAAGGTAATGATCAATACAGTAAATAGACAACCTGTGGGTGAGAGAAAATAGTCACAAATGATACATCTGACTAAGGACTAACATCCACAATCTACAAAGAACTCAAACAAATCAACAAGAAAAAGAAAGAACTCCATTAAAAAGTGGGTAAAAACCATGAACAGATTCTTTTCAAAAGAAGGTAGGCAAATGGGCAAGAAATATTGAAAAAACATTCAACATCACTAATCATCAGGGGACACCAATTAAAACCGTAACTAGATACCACCTTGCCCCGGTCAGAATGGCCATTACTGAAAAGTAAAACAACGCGGGATGTTCATGTGGGCGTAGTGAAAAGAGAACACTTATAAATTGTTTATGGGAATATAAATGACTACTACTTCAATGGAAAACAGTATGGAGATCTGGCAAGGAAGTAAACATGCACTTAACATTCGCCTCAGCAATCCCACTAACTGGGTGTCTATTCAAATGGGAGAGAATGATTATGTCAAAAAGACACCTGTACTTGAATGGTTATTGCAGCACAATTCACAGTTACAAATATATGGAATCAACCTAAAAATGCCCATCAATTGAAGAGTGGTTAAAGAAAATGTAGGATGTTATATATACACACCATGGAATACCACTCATCAACAAAAAGAATGAGATAATATGTCTTTTGCAACAACTGGGATGGAACTGGAGACTATCATCCGAAACGAAGTATCTCAGGAATGGGAAAACAAATACCACATGTTCCTACTTACAAGTGGGAACTAAACGATGGGTATAAAGGACATTGGAGACAATGAAAAGGGGAGAGTTAAGGGGGGAGTGGGAGATCAAAAAGTACTCATTGAATACAATGTGCACTATCCTGGTGACCAAAGCCCCCACTGCACCCTTATACAATACAATTCATCCATGTTAACAAAAAAAGATCGCAACTCCCCAAATCTATTTAAATTTTAAAAAGAAAGAAAAGTACAGTCTTGTCAACATCTTGATTTTAGCTTAATGAAACCCATTTAAGACTTCTGAACTTCAGAACTACAAGATAATAAATTCATACAGTTTTAAGGCATTAAACTATAATCTGGTACAGTAATAATAGGGAACCAATACATCTTTCCCAATTTTTGTAGCATTAGCTGAGATCTTTTCTCTACTTTTTACACACATAGTTGAGTGGGGTTGTTTCTGTAATTATCATTCTTTTTCTATTCTGCAATTGTATTTTCTAAGGCATATAGCTTCATTCCACAGTTAGAGGCATTCAATACCTATTTCTATCTTCTTGTAAGATAGCTTCTTCATGCTCTAAATTGTTATATTACATTTAATTCTATTATAAATTATTATAATATGTATATAATTGCAAAGTTTCTCAGGAGGTTTCAAAACTGTTATACCTGCTAAGTCCTTATAAATGAGACCAACTCCTTGTTCCTTTAACAGGAATTACAACCTGTGTACACAATATTTAGATCCCATTTTTTGCTCAAATCTCTGCAAACAAGCTCCACTACTGGAAGTCTCAGGGTGGGAAACATGAATCCAACCCAATGTTTCTGTTCACTTATAGGGGCTATGCATTTTCTACGTATGGTCTAGGAGAGATTTTTAACCCTCAAAGCTTCTTAAATACATCAGCACATTTATTTGCTACTGATCTTTCCTGAAAGAAGATAAATCCTCCTAAGTTGCCATCTCAGTACTTCATATTGCAAGTCATCTCTTCTTCCACTGTGATATTCTCCACTACAGGGACCAATTTTCCTAATGTTGATACACTATATCCTGCCTTCCAAAAGTACTGTTTTCTAATTACATTAATTTTTCCACTGAAGATTTTTGCTGCCTTTGCCAGCTGCATCTCCATTTTGTTAATTCATTTAACACTGTCTCAGCCAGCAGATTCTGTGAGCGTGGAGACTAGTGGTTCCCAGCTGAGCTCTCAGTACTGAGAAGCGCCATTGAACCATAACCGGTGCTCAGTAAGCAGCTGGTGAATGAATTAACTAATCACATTATTTCATTTTTTGCTTCCCAGTTTGTAGTTTTTCTCTTTCAGGATTTCTTACTTGTGAAGTATTTGCTGTCTAAAGTTTTCTTCTGCTACAAGGCGCACGTGTCTTCTTGCCATAACAATGTTTGAGAGCATAGCCTGTAAAATCTAATCGCCTGCACTCAACCCACACATCTCACTTTCCACTGACATTTCCCGGAAAAAGAGAACTGAGTGATTAAGAGCTGTGTGACTTGAAATAAATCTCTTTTGATCTTCAGGCTCCTTATTTAAAAATTGAAAATAATAATTATATGAATTTCATAGTGTTAGGCTTTCATAAAGTAATTGTAGCTGAAATTTGCTGTGTGTTTATTATATGTCAACCTCGTCGCTAAGGATTTTTATGTGTATTTGCTCACTATAGTCTTACAATGGGACTGTCATGTAAGAAATTGGGACAACAGCCAAATCAGTGATCTGCAAAGGTCGCAGGGGTCAGTGCCACGCAGGGGCGGGGCGTCCAGGAGTCTCGCGAGAGCATTCGCGACTTGGGAATTACTGTCATCTCCCCTCCATTTGTGCTTTTCCTCCCTTCCATCTCTCTTTGTTCCTTTCTTCCTCTTTTTTCTTTTAATAGAATTTTTAATAAACCCCTGGTCCTTTTTTGTTGCCTTACCCATGTTGTGTTCAGAGCCAGTGCTACCAGAACACAAAGAAAATACTTTTTATTTGTTCCTTTTCAATGAATTAATGTTAATGTCATTTCTTGGGAAGTTGATCTCAGGGAACAGATCCCGAAATGATTTACTTGCTGCTGCTGCGCTGTGCTCAGAAAGGGACTGGAAAGGGCAGTCCTCCCGTGGGTCCTCGGCCAGGGAGACGCCCCGCCGTATCCTTTCTTGGAATTAAGTGGGGACCCTTTGTTCATCCAGTGATTGATTGAACAGATGTTTATTGTGCTGACAAGGTGGTCGGTGTTGCTCTAAGAGGCAGGGACTTGGCGATGAAGGGGGCCCAGGCCCGCCGGGCTCGGGCGGGTAGCGGCGGAAAGGTAGTGGGGGGCCGGCAGGTAGCGGGGTGTGGTAAGGTAGTGGGGGGTGGGCAGGTAACGGGGTGTGGTAAGGTAGTGGGGGGCCGGCAGGTAGCAGGGTGTGGAAAGGTAGTGGGGGGGCTGGCAGGTAGCGGGGTGTGGAAAAGTAGTCGGGGGCCAGCAGGTAGACGGGCACTGGCAGGTTCGGGGGGGTCGGGCAGGTAGCAGGGCACCAGCAGGTAGTGGGGGGTGGGCAGGTAGCGGGGTGTGGAAAGGTAGCAGAGGGTGGGCAGGTAGCAGGGCTGGCCCACAGGGACAACCTCGAGTGGCTCTTCCCAAGGACACTTCGGCTGAATTCACCGTGACTACTTGAAATTGACCATTACAGTAATTGACCATTACGTCAAAAATTTAGGCAAATTCTACAGATGAGGGCTTTATTTTTTTTTAATGGTCATTAAACTTTTATTAAGATGCCAGTGGGCTGCACCAAAAAGCATCTGGACACAAAATCAGTTACCAATGAAGCAATGTAAAAGTCCAGAGAGACAATATGTCTGAACAAAAGACTTGACCCGTGAAAGAAATAACTCCATTAATTAAACAGGTGTTATACTTTACGCCTCGAGTGCAGAGTATATTGGCTTCTTTCTTAATTTCATAGTCAATAAAATATTTCTCTTCTGTTTTTCATTTCAAAAGTCCTGATTTTCAAATTAAAGTTCATTAATTTTATTTCTATGATAAAATTATCGGCCTTTTGACTAACATCAAGTGTAAACTTAAGGAAGAAAATAGATTAAGTTTAAAGAGAAAAATTCTACATAAAAGTATAATAATACGTTCGGATACAATCTATTGAAATAACTATATCTGTAAGTAAAAATATATAAACAAGAATATTCATTATAACTTTTTAATGAAAAAATTAGAAATTTGTTATAAGTATTAGTCAAAGTTTGATATCTGCATGTAATTTGTGCAGTAATTTCAAAACAATAAACACAGGCAGTGACTATCACTATGGTGCCTCCTCGGGCTTTATTCCATGGAACACTATTCAGCCATAAAAGGGTAGAGACTTTACATCTCTTGTATTAACCTGGACAGACTTGAAACACATTCTTCTTAGCAACGTATCACAAGAATGGAAAAGCAAATATCCAATGCCCTCAATACTAATATGAAGCCAGTAGAGAATCTAATACATGCCCACATAAGAGAAAAACTCCATTCAAGGTGTGGGGAAGATGAACCAGGCCTCAGGGAGGGGGGAAAGGGCAGGGATTGGTGAGCTCCTCTTGATGGGCACAATGTTAGGGTGTAGGGCACACCTCCTGGGGGCAGGACACAACTGTAGGAGGGACTCTGCCTAACAAATTGTAACCTAGTTGTTTGTACCCTCACATTAATCTGAAGAAGGTTTTAATAAGTGTACAAAGGGATGTATGAACATGGTTATTGGTCCATTAGAACATTCCAATTTCATTGCCCTTATGAATCAGGAAATCTTAATATTTGTCTCAAACTAGGGTGATCAATTTTAGGGACTTGTTTGAGGCTGAAAACCACTTTAATGCAATAATAGGTTTTTTTTGTAGCTTAATTAATTAATTAATTAATTAATTTATATTAAGTCATATACACATAGATCATGAATACATTTATGCTATGTAGGGTACAATGTGTTGTTTTTTTAATACAATCTGATGTGCTTACATCAAACCAATCAACATTTTGCCTCATTTACTTGATTATTTTGTTAAGACATTTATGTTTTACACTTGACAGATTTGACTTGTACCCTTGCAATATGCTCCATAGGTGTGGTCCCACCATTTACCCTCCATCAAAACTTTTTGTAAAGTATAAGTTGAAAGTTCTAAGGAAGAGTCTGAAGACCAAGAGAAGAAATCTGCGGCTACACTGGGAAGCCAGTGAAGAGTGCTCCTAAGGGCTCAGGAGTTTAAGGCAGGCCTGAACACAAAATGCTGTTGAGGTTGAACAGAGGGAGAAGCAAAGCTGTGGGAAGTTTTAGGGTAAAACACATCCAAGAAAAAGCTGCCATGAAAATGGAGGTTTGGAGTTTCCAGATCAGGGTCCAGATACACAGACACAGGAGACAACCCAGAGGGGTTACTTTCATTAAACTGAGAAATTGCTGGCTTGGCGTCTGTGGCTCAATGAGCTAAGGCGCCAGCCACGTACACCTGAGCTGGCGGGTTTGAATCCAGCCCTGGCCAGCCAAACAACGATGATGGCTGCAACCAAAAAATGTCCAGGCGTTGTGGCAGGCACCTGTAGTCCCAGCTACATGGGAGGCAGAGGCAAGAGACTCGCTTGAGCCCAGGAATTGGAGGTTGCTGTAACCTCTGATGCCACAGCTCTCTACCCAGGGGGATAGCCTGAGGCTCTGTCTCAAAAAAAAAAAAAAAAAAAAAAGATCCTATTAAATCATGTAATGTACAACACAAGGTAATTTTTATCTGCCCTTCTATGGAAATGTTTATTATCTATGTCTGTTCATAGGGATATATCCAGTGGTATGTGGGCTTATACGTGTTTATTAACTGGCTCTCAAAAACAACAACAAAACAAAACAAAAGCCCTTTGACGTGGCCTATTCTCACGCTATAAACACTCTCATCAGGACCGATTTCAATCTGCTGATGTATTGTCCCTGACCTCAGACCTGGGAAGAGATGAGCAGAGCTGGTTCTCACCAGCCAGCGGGGGGCCCCCGCAGCACCCTGCTGGGGGATCTGAGTTTATGTGCACCAAATGCTAGCAGTGGAGCTTTTGGGTGTCCAATTTGGGATTTTCTTTCTTCTTAGTACTCTTCTGAATACTAACTTTATGGTTAACATGGTTTCATTTATTTTTTTTTTCAAAAAATGATTCATTAAGGAGAAAACTGAAAAAGAAAAGCCTCTGAAGAGAAGGGATGAGGGTAAAATACGAGAACCAGATGGGTGAATGAACGGGCCAGGAGATGCGCTTCTCCAAATGCATGTGAGCAAACGTACATGTGTGTGCGTGCGCCTCATAGCCACATCTACAGACACATACACGCTCTTTATAGAATACATAAACTATCGTTGCAATGCAAACTCTATTGTTTACTTTTAGTGACTTCTTTCATCTATTCCTTAAAATTCATCTTCCCTTAAATGTCAAAAACTAGTCATTTTCATGAATATATTAGAGACATTTGGGTAAGGAAATAAAAGCAAGATGTTGTAGAAATGATGAGTTAAATGAATATGCAACCCAGTTCACAAATCAGTCAGGCAGCCCAGGAAATTCACTCGCTACCTAACCTACCAATAATCACACAGATAACAGGTATACTTTATTTTTACCTATCCTTCTGAGATAAGTTTTTATGTCAATGTCTATTTTCAGTGGCCATTATGCTATTCTGTGGACTATGATAATTCTTTTCTCTCTCTCTCTGGCATGGAGTGATGGAAAGGCACTTCTTTTTTTTTTTTTTTGAGACCAGGTCTCGCTGTAGCGCTGGGTAGAGTGCCGTGGTGTCACAGCTCATGGCAACCTCATATCTCTGGGCTGAAGTAATTCTCTTGCCTCAGCCCCCTGAGTAGCTGGGACTACAGGCACCCACCACAATGCCAGCTAGTTTTTCTATTTTTAGTAGAGATGGGGTCTCGCTCTTGTTCAGACTGGTCTCCAACTCCTGAGCTCGAGGGCAAGTTCCTCCTCTACCTCCCAGAGTGTTGGGATTACAGGCGTGAGCCCCTGTGCTTTTTTCTCCTTTCCCCGCATCTGGCTCTCGCAGAACCCTCCCCTCCTTTTGCTTTCTTTTCCTCCCCTTAAATTTTTCAGGGTGCCCTTAAATGAAGGCTGCTTAATTTGTGGATGATGTCAGGGAATTGCAGCAGAGCCAGAGATGGAAACCTTAAAATGAACTTTAGATACTATTTTTCATAAAGCCTCTCAGTTGTTGCTGCCATGGGGCAAAGTTATTTCTTCAGGGGAAAATTTCTTTCTTTTTAACTTTTTCTTTTCTTTTCTTTTCTTTTTTGTAGTTTCTTTCTTTCTTTATTTTCTTTTTTGTAGTTTTTGACTGGGGCTGGGTTTGAACCCACCACCTCTAGTATATGGGGCCAGCACCCTACTCCTTTGAGCCACAGGCACCGCCCTGGAAAATTTCTTTCTTTAATCTCAGGGCCTGGGAACTTTCCTCACTTTCACTTTCCAATCCATTTGGTTTCACCTCCGATTTTGCCCACACTAGCCACTCCTTTAAAAAGCAACTAAACTATCTTATCCTCAGCCTTAGCCAGGGACATTTCCAAATTCCTGTTAAATTGATTACTCAGAAATTCAGCTTCTTCTTCCAAATTCTCTCCTTTCAGATTCTTTACAAGGGCTTTCGGTCATCACAGATGGAAAAAGGTGACTTACACAAAATTATCATCTGTTTAACACTTAGATGCACAGTAACTTAATAACCGGAAATATTTTAAATTTTGGTTGAAATTTTCCTACATAAAATGTTTAGTCAAATCAACCTTCCTTGTAGCAATCTCTGTAAACAGCAGATGTAGAAAGATTCCATTATCTGCCTTTCCAGCAGAAACCCCAGGGCCCATAGAAATTTCCTTTTATTTATAAGTTTTGTTTGGACTCTTCCCATTTAGCATGTTAAATAGCCAGGCTTTTAGTAAAGCAATTCACAAAACCTCTGGTGGGTCTTAGTCATATTTCTAGCAAGCTGCTGCGTGGACTATAACTCAGAACGTTCAGTGCTCAGAGGTGGATGTTCAATCAGGCTCCTATAAGCTGGTGTGTACCCTCCAGGCACAAGCCTCACATCAAAAGCTCACATACATCATTGAAATAATCTCAGCATGAAACAGTTATTTTTTCAACCCTAGACTTTCTGATAGAGTCTGCCACTCTTTTAAGGCTCAATTTTAAAAGAAATGTTTTATTTTCTTTTTCTCTCCTAGTTTTTGTCAGAACATGTATGGGGTAATTACAGATTTGAAAAAATGTTTGTTCTAATTTTATTATCATCAAGTATGTATATCAAGGTTTATCAAGAGTTCAGGCACCTTGGGAGATATATTTTTGTGCATAACTCTTTATTAAACCCATGTCATCTTGGACTGTTTACATTCAAATCACTCTCTACCAACAATCACTTTGCTATTTATTCTACATTAGCAACAAACTCTTCCAAATTATCTTTCTGTAAGAGAATCCATTGTTGAAGATTATCAGACAATACAGTTAATTTGACTTAAAAGTATTTTGGAATGTAGGCTGGAGGGCTGGTAAGATGGTAGATGAGGAAGAAGATTCTGCTTTTGAGGAAGAAAATGGAAATTGGAGGGGGTGCAGAAGGTGGACAGGCTAAAAGAAGAGACTGTTTTCTAAAGAAGTGAGATGTATGATGTATGGCTTTGGAGATGACCAGAATCCTTATACTGAGTCAGTAGATATTCTTGAGGACCTTGTCATAGAGTTCATTACTGAAAGGACTCACAAGGCCATGCCTATTGGAAGACAAGGTCAAGTCCAAGTTGAAGACACCATCTTCTTGATTTGAAAGGACCCCAGGATGTTTGCTGTGGTTAAAGCCTTGCTTACTATGAATGAAGAATTGAAATGGACTATGTTTTTATTTATTTTATTTCATAATAAATAATATATTTTATTATTACATTTGTAAAATTTATAGTAGCAGAATTGTATAAAGCATACACATAAAATAAATTTGAGTTAAGGCAAATTTGGTCAACCAGTTTCACAAGAAGAGCTAAGAAAAAATTATTTAGTGATTAGAAAAAGTATATCAGTATCTCGTATGGTTTTATTATTTGCATCCCTTTCAAGTGGCACTTTATATTCCATTAATATAAACTCATGGGGAACAACATATAGTAGGACATGGATTTTGAGTCCTGTCTCTCTGACGTCCTCAGCTATGAGTCTTACTTTCAACCTTTAATAGCAGGTGACGATTGTTGCCTTGGTCACACATCAAGTGCAGAGGTTACCAAGAAGAAGATTTTTATTTTATATTTACTAAGCACCTGGCACTCAATAATCTTATATCCACTATTTAATATAAACAATGCTTAAGGGACCTTCCCAGGGCAGTCACAACCAGTGGTCCTTACTGAGGCGTCTTCTTGGTACGTACCAAGCAAGTCGGACAAATCCCTACTCTCCTCCAGTTTATGAGATGAAACCTCCTCCATGGCTTCCTCTTAGATTTAGGGTATTGTGACATCATTATGTACAACTTACCTTGCACTTTTAGGAATTAGCAAAAAGGTCATTTGATTACCCATTAACCATTAACTTTCCCTAAAAACTTTAGTTTTCTCCAGAAAAATCATGCACTACAGTGTAGTGGAAGAACAGTTAGTGTAGGAGGGTTCAGAGAGTTTTTAAAACTAGATGAGTAACACTTCTTCACACCTAGATCATCCTGTCAACCTGATTACCTGAGCCTGATATAATTCAGTTGCCTCCTGAAACAATAATGACGTCTATAAAAAGCAAAACAATTTGATAGTAGAATACCACTTTCCTAGGCAATTACATAGATACAATAACTCTGAAATAAACTGTTTTAGGCTATGATGATCTCAATGTGACATACTTCTAGTTGAACAAAAAAGAAAATCACAAATGTAAGGAATCAAAGAAAGTAAAAATTATGCTGGGGAGGAACCTGTGGCTGAATCTTGAAATGCAAAATATAAAAACAGAGAATTCCAAGTAATAAACCCTTCATCCCAGTAGACTTTCTTTCCTTCTCTTGCATGGCTAAATATTATTCCAATGTCGTGGGACTTAATGGCACTAGTATGAATGCAGGAGCAAGTGTTCAAGACAGTAACTCCACGTTCCACTGGGGCCACCTCATCTCAACTGTAAGAGCTCCAGGGAGACCGACAAGGGCTGCCGAATGTAGAAAGCAGCATTAACAACTGCTGAAGTCTGTCTCCTCTGTCATCCCGTGAGTCTTTAATTTTCTCTTAGAAGATGTGTCCTTACTCTGTGATATGTCTTCTTAATGCATTTTTTAGCAGATCTCACATTGTTCTCAGCTATCAGTTCTTGAATAAAGAATGATAGGACTGGTTGCCATTTTTGGAATCCACCTACAGCAGAGCCTAAAACAAGGACTTGGGTGCAGGCAGTTCACTTAGGAGTGAGTGAGCCCTCTTGCTTTCCGGAATTGTGAATGAGCAAGTGAAAGAAGAAAAACCAGTAAAGGTGAGCTATCCAGCTGGCTAACACTGTGGGCGAAGGGGACCCTCTCAGTAAAGTGTTGAAATCAGAACAGATGGGCAGGGCATTCACTTACTGGCCCAGACACCTTCGGGGCATTAAGTGTCCTGCATTCCAGGCTGAGGGACCTGCAAGGTGGCAAATTGTCCAGCACAGCTGTTGCTAAGGTCAGACGAGGGCTGACAGAATAAGTAGGTCACCAAAAACACCTTCCACAGGCTGAGTCTGGCTACTGTTATTATCTGAGACAAAAGTTAGTTTAGTGCTGGTCAGTTGGTCTCAAAATTGTTAAAGCACTTTTTGATCTAGTCATCTTATTACTCAAATTATTTGAAGAATATCTGAACTTCTAAGTTTCTACATCTTTCCCAATTTGATCCTTCCTAGATGTCCAATCTTTTAACCTTCCAAATTTTCACACCTACATGTATCCACAACCACATTGAAGTTTTGCATTTTCTCACCCAAAACATTCTGTTCCCTGTGTTGTGGAATTGGGGTAACAGAGAGAAAAGAGAATCAGGTAAATGCTTACAAGCCAAGGTAAAATGAATGAATTCCATTCTAATATAAAGGGTTTTAAGCTGGAGAGGAAATTGTTCTGCTTTTTGTTTATAAAAGATTTTTCTGATTGTCATATGTAGAATAGGTTGATCAGAAGAGGGGAGCCAGGGTAGAAGCAGGAAAATCATTAAGTTATTCTACCCAAAGGAACAGAAATTGTTATACTGAAAGATAACTGCATGCAGACGCTCATTGAAGCAGTGTTCACAGAGATAAGGACCCAGCCTGTGTGTGCATTGACACATGTGTAAAGGGGAATGTATACACGTGATGGATATGTTGAGTAGAGTATAGACAAGATAGACATTTTGGCCAAAAAAGGATGAAATGACGTCTTTTGCAGCAACATGGATGAAACTGGAGCACGTTATCTTCAGTGAAACATGTCAGACACATAAAGACAAATATTCCAAATTCTCCCTCATAACTGGCTAAACAATGGGAACACGTGAACATACAGCATGAATGACAGACCACAGAGATGCGGGAGGGAGAGGGGGTAGCTGATGAGAAGTTACATAATGGGACGATACACATTATTCAGGTGACGGATGCCCTCAAAGCCCAGACTTGACCACTGTGCCATCTGTGCATGTAAGAAATTTGCACTTAAACCCCATAATTTTATAAAAGCTAAGTGAATGTATAGTTCACATGGAAGATGCTTATAGCTTAGATGTCAGGACACAGGGAGAAGGATGGATCAGTGGCCTTTGTTTCTGGAATCACTTTCTTTGATGATGTATTGGAGGTGAATTGGGGAGAAAGAAGGGAGCAGGAAGGCAGACTCCGACTGAATGAAATGTAGCAACACTCACTCACATCAGAAAGCCTGGTGCCCGTCAGGCATACCAAATGTGAAGGTAAAGTAAAGATACAAATAATTGGCTGTACAAGGTATGAGCTTAAAGGGGAAAGAAATCAATGTGGGAATTTTAGCATATTGATGGTATCATACACTGTGCAATCATATATCATAACATATGAAAAGAAAGTAGATAGGTTTAGAGTCAAGCTTTCACAATATTATCAAAATCCTCCAATATTTAAAGTTTAGACAAAGGAAGTTAAATCCACAAAGGATATTGCAGACAGAAAGTTACTGAGTAACAAAAAACTAGGAAAATGTGTTATTACTGAAAGCAATGAAGGAAAGTATTTCAAAAAGGAGAAAGAAGTCATTATGTCAAATACTTAACTCTGCTAGGGAGCTGAGACGCGCTCGTTAGTTATCAGAGAGATACACATTAAACCCACAAGGAAACGACACCTCGCAAGACAAAAGAGAAAAAATGTCAGCAAGGACTGGAGAAAAGAGAACACTTGTATGCTATTGGTGAGAATGTAAATTAATCCATCCATTATAGAAAATAGTATGAAGATTTCACCAAAAAGAAATGAAAAATAAAACTATCATATGATCCCGCAATCCTGCTTCTGGGTATATAGCCAAAAGAAATAAAATTAGTATCTCAAAGAGATAGTCACATGTCTGTGTTCATTAAAACATTATTCACAACATCTAAGATGTAGAATCAACCTAAGCATCAGTCAGTGGGTGGATACATAAAGAAAAGTGTTTCCACTCAGATGAGGAATCAGGCAAAGTTGTCCATTATCTCCACTGCTTTTTAACACTGTAATGGAAGTCTTAGCCATAGAAATTAGGGAAGAAAAGTCAATCAAGCGTATCCATATAGAGTCATAAGAGATCAAACTTTCACTCTTCACGGATGATATGATTGTTTATCTGTAAAACACCAGGGATTCTACTACAAAACTCTCAGAAGTGATCAAGGAATACAGCAGCATCTCAGGTTACAAAATCAACACTCATAAATCTGTAGCCTTTATATATACCAACAATAGCCAAGCT
>CAUYRH010076329.1:0-24982 GCA_963574655.1 Perodicticus potto | reverse complement strand
TGTCCAGTGATGCTCTGGGTGGGAGGACCAGGCTGGGAAACACAAGAATAGTACAGAAAGTAGACAAGACCATAATCAAGAGGTCTAATCCAGGAAAAACGAAACCAGCTAGACTTTAATTCTCTTGTGAATCAGAAATATAGATGCTTCTGTGATAGACATACTTTTATCTGACAATGTGAATGTTACTTTTTTTGCATCATTATTATTATTGCTCAATATTTTGTTGCAGCAATCATCTGATTTCTTTTTCGAATGTATTTATCTTCGTTCATTCATTATGCGGTTTTTGTTTCTAATCCTTATCTTAAACATTGTTATTGTTATTTTAAGCCTTTTTAATTTTGTGAAGGCAAAAAAGTGGAAACCAAATAAACGCCTATATATGAAAATATAAAAAAGAAAAAAACATGGATGCTTTAAGAAACTACAAACCTTCAAAAGGGAAATAAATTGAAGTTTATCACATACTTTACCAACAAGTCACAGCAGGGTTCTTTTTAAAAGTAAGTTCCTCTGCTCCAGGGAAGTTATGAGCCTTTTTTAAATGAGATTTTACATCTATTGCATTAACTAAGATAAACCTTTACTCATTCAACAAATATTTATTAAGTACCTATTATGGCCCATGCATTACATCTATGCATTATGCAAAATCCTGTGAGCAAAAAGATGAATAAGAAATAGTACAAAAGTAGTTTCAAAAAGGAAGGGGATGTATGAGTAAGCAATTAAATGCAACAAAATGTCACTGCTACTGGGAAGGAATTTGTGTGTGCAGAAGCCAAAAGAAGAGAGAAGGCAGTCTGACCTGGGAGTGGGAAGAGAGAGCGTCCAGAGTAGGAGAAGGGCCTTAACTTGATTCCTGAGGGATCAGCAGGCCTGGCCAGGCAGGAGGTGGCTTGAGACAAGGAAGAGGCTTCCAGTCAAAGGGGCCAGCACAAGCAAAGGCTCCAAGCAGCTCACCCTGTTTGGGGACCCAGGAGTTCTGTGTGGCTAGAGCAGAGGGTGCTGGCATGGAGAAAAGCCTGAAAGAGAACGAAATGGCCAGATAGGGAAGGGAAGGGACACACTGCTGACCTGTGGAGGCTTGTGTGCCATGTGCCATGGTGGGGATTTGGACCTAATTCTAACTGGCCAGCCATGGGGAGCCACCAAAGGGCTTTGAGCCAAGTGATAATGTGATTAGAATTGCATTTAAGAAAAATTGCTCTTAATAGGAAGACTTGACAAGAGATGAAATGAGAGAAGGGGGAACGCAAGTAGAGAGTGCCCCAAGAGCGCAGCATGAAAGTTACTGGAACAGGGAGTGATGTGTTCATGGCTTAGATGAGTAGGGCAAGAGAGAAGAGACCCACGAGGATGGCCTTGGGTTCCTGGTACGGGCACGTGCACAGGCAGTGAGTGACATTATTCCTCCAGACGGGGTGACATTAAGAAGGGATGAGTGTCAGGAAAAAAGGTACAGTAGATTCTTTCAGACCCATAGATGATCCTTGTGGAGATATAGGCAAGGTGTTCAGATGGAAAGTCTGAGTTCCCAGTGCAACTAGTCATGAGCATAGAAGAAAATGGCCCCAGACATGACTGAGACTGATCAAGGAAAAGGTGACAAGGGAGAAAGTGAAATGGAATCCAAAGAACGCCCTCCCAGGCTGAGAAAGAAGCCAGCAAAGGAGAGGGAATGAGAACAGAGCTAGAAGCAGATCCGGAGAGACGGTGCCTCGGGAGCCGGGGGAAACGAGCTTGTCAGGAGCAGGGCCTGAAAGTGCACAGAGGTGCACTCCAGCCAAGGAGGGAAGTCACGACTAAAAGGAACAAGTGGCCACGCAAGAGTCACCTCCTGCTTCATCAGCATTAACATTGAGGAGGGAGGGAGAGAAGACTGAAGACAGAGAACCAGCCTTTTCTAAAGTGGAAGGCCGTCGCTAGCCAGCGCGATGTGCCTACCTCCCTGCACAGCGTGACAAACGAAGCAGCTCAGCCACCAGGGTCATCCGTGCAGACCTGTCCAGGGCTGCACCTGGGCATCACTCCCAGCCCTGCGGTTACTGGTACATGAGCACTGAAGTTATTCTGCTTCAGCTTGGAATTCCCTTGGAACTTTCATGTTCCCTTAAGAACCCCATGCCAGCTTTGATTTTTTTAAACATTATCAGGTGAAAATGGAATCCCTACTAAAATTCTGATGGGATTTTTCTGTTCCAGCTATAGTTTGTATAAATAGAGCAGGTGGGAACACGTTACCATAACACCCAGGCTCTTGGCTGAAGGCATCTTCATAATTTGTAGAATAAATGATATATACCTTATTCATCAATAATAAAACTACTTAAAGTTTTAGTGACTGACATTCTTAGTTTCAAAAGTCATATGAGAACTGCTGAAGAAGAAAAGTATAATTCTGATTTTTTGACTCGATTCTTACCTTTTTCTTTAGTAGTTCTCACTGAATTCTTCCCTTGGGGTTAAAATCCCTTCTGAGAAGTTTGTACTTGATCCTAGTTCACCCCACATACTCAATAGTTAGCGACTGTGTACTCTATCTACTTAAAGTTCAATATATGACCAAGTTAATTGAAGGAATGACTTTAGATCAACTTTCTGGCCCCTGGAATTCTTGATTTTTCTCCACGAGCAGCAGAAAATTTAAAAAGGAGAGAATGACTTGTACATTAGTCTCTGTCTTGTCAATCAATCATTTTAAAGCCCAATTTCCTTGTCTTACATCACATCAGAACGGAATGAAACAAAATTCTATTCTTTCTACACCCTTCCCTACCGATGACTTTCAGTGAAAACTGGTGGCTGCAAGTTACCTGACTTTCCTCCTCTCTAAATGCCTCTTGTTACTATTTACAAAAGCCAGTCACACACTGCCTCAAAGACAAAGTTTTCTAAACATTTTCCTTAAATAACCTGCACCTTGTACACTGAACCCTACAGTCTGAATAAAATTCTAGCTTTTTGTCATAATTGTAGCAAGTGTCCATGTAACTTGAGTGTTCACCCATGTGTGTGCTGTATTTGTTTCAGATATTGTTTGCTTTTTAAAATAAAATACCACAGGTGTTTTTGAAGCCCCCTGGCACCCTTCCCAATTCTACTTCTTTCCCTTTCTTGAGAAAGGGAAATGCCATCCATCATTTCATCTTTATTAGTTTTGTGCATATTTTTATACAATGCAAATACATTTCAATACATATCTAAATTTTGGGGGGGACAGTCTCACTTTGTCACCCTAGGTAGAGTACCATGGCGTCACTGCTCACAGCAACCTCAAATCCCTGGATTCAAGTGATCCTCTTGCCTCAGCCTCCCAAGTAGCTGGGACTACAGGCACCCGCCACAACACCCAGCTAGTTTTTAGAGTCAGGTTCTCGCTCTGGCTCATGCTGTTCTCAAACTCCTGAGCTCAGGCAGTCCACTGGCCTGAGGCTCCCAGAGTGTTAGGATTATAGGTGTGAGCCACCATGCCTGGCCCAATATCTTTTTTTTTAACCTGTTTTTGAACTTCCTATGAATGGCATCCTATTCCACATTTCATTCTTCCCCCTATTTTTTTCACGCAGATTTATGTTTACCCATGTGGAAATATGTAAATCTATTACATTTATTTTAAATATACTGTGATAGTTTCTCTTGTGTGAATGTATCACACCAGATTATCCTTAGTCTTATGAATGGACCCATAAGGGGCTTTCTGTGTATTTATGTTACCATCACGAACAGTGATGCCATGGAGATTCCTGGATGGCTTTCACATACTCATGATTACAAGGACCAGCCTACAAGTCGTGCGTGTCTTCAACCTCGTAAGAGAGCGTGCAGCTGCTCTTGGCATTGTGTCAGGTGACAGGCAGCACCACACAGCATGAAGTTTCTTTCGGGTAAAAACAACCGCACCCCAGCCAGGTTTGCGAAATACTCTGGGGCCTTGGGGAAATGGAGTTGCCTTGCCTAAATGGAATCACTATTGTAACGATGAAGAGAAATTGAGGGCAAAACTGAATGAGAGGTACTCTAGAGCCAATAAAGTGCCCACCAGAGCGAGGTTCAGAATATAGAACAGCAGGGCATTTGAAAAAGCAGGAAATGATATAAATGTATGAAGATGACCTAATGTAAAGTAAATTACCTTTTCTTGGCAAAATACTTTGACGCCAAAAAAAAAAAATCAATTGAAATAATTCAGATACTGCAGTCTCCCATAAAAGCAGCAAATCTGTCAAACTTCTATGAAGGCCCAAAGCAGCGTCAGACCGAACATCACCTGCAGACGATTCCTACTGATTCCTGGAAGGACCTTTAAATGCCATCTCTGTGCATACAAATTTGCAAAAGTAAACATTTTTCACCCTTGAATCACCTGTTCACTGCCCAGCTTATATTTATACTTGCTGTTTTTAAATGCTGTGCATAGAATATCTCTGCTATGATTTATAAAAAGCTGGGAGCAATGTCCCCTCCAGAGAAGGACAGGGGGTCTGGGGGATGAGAGCGGTGGAAGGCAGACTGGAGAAGTATCACCTAGGTAGAATTTATTCATCATTTTAGAATGAGGCTGAGATTTTGCCCCAGCTATCCATAGAAACATCCTGAAGAGCATCTTGTAGCCTTTTCTGCAAACCATGCCCTGACAGCTCCCCAATGGAGTCTAGTCACCCAGGCTCCCTGCATGTAAATATCCCAGAGGACCAACAATGGGCTTATATTTGTGAGTCTACTCCCATCTCTCCTCCATTTTTTTAATTTTGCTCCTTGAGGATAGGAAAAATGGATTCCACTCAAGATCCTTCACCCCACGTAATGTGCCTAACATGGTTGGTGCTTAATAAACACCTTTAAAATAAGTATACTGAAATGTTCTTTATAATTCAAGATTTTTTAATGACCCAAAGAACGTATTCATTACTTTTACATGTTTTACGTATCAGTGACCTTTAAAGATGGGTAGAGGGAAGGTAATTGGTGAGACCACACCCACGGTGCATCTTAGAAGGGTACAGGTGTAACTTACTAAATGCAGAATATAAATGTCTGAACACAATAACTAAGAAAATGCCATGAAGGCTATGTTAACCAGTTCAATGAAAATATTTTAAATTATATATAAAACCAGCACATTGTACCCCATGATTGCATTAATATACACAGCCACGATGTAATAAAAAAAAAAAGTTTTGTTTAGAAAAAGAAAAAAATCTAATGCTCAAAAAATGTTTAAATGTAAGCCCTATGAGGGCAGAAATTTCGTCTCTTATTCACTTCTGTATGCCAAGCACACTTGGCTGGTACCTGGCACACAGTAGATGTTCAATAAATATGCTGAATGAATTAGAGTCTTGGCTATGAAGTATTCTACACTCTGAACAGAACCCAGGTCATCTCTCCACCAAATGTTAAACTTTGCTCATGTGTTCTAATTGGGGTACAATAGACACAACATAAAATTGACCATTTTAACCATATTTACAGTTCAGTGGTCTTTGTTATACTGACATTGTTGTGCACCTATCACCATCTTCCTCTATTAGGCTTTAAAATTTTTAACCCTAATCTGCAAAATTGCATTGCAAATCATTGGAAAGAGAAAAAAGTCATTTTATTACATGATTATATCATGTAAGAAATTAGCTTTTCCTATTAGAAGCTAGCACCCAGGATGAGTGCTTTAGAAATCTCTCTATTCCTCTGCCTCTTCTCCTCCCCCAAGGTTTCCTTCCTGTCTTTCCATCATCACCCATCCATGGACCTCTTATCTACCCTCTGTCACCTAAATGTCATTTTCTTATCAAATGTTAGAGTGTGAAAGAGCTTGGAATTTATAGAATCTAAATCCATTATGTGGCATATGAGGAAAGAATGTACACATTCCCTCAAAAGCAGATGTCCAATCAAGACAGAATAATTTTTCCATCTATTCCATCATCCACCAAGCTGCGCATTCCCTTGCCCTCTGTGTGTCATTTTGGAGTAATAAGTTATAAAAGTATCTGCATCTGAATAAAAAGTTGTGACTCTAATGTCTAACTCCCAATGTGTGTGGCATGCGCGCGCGCACTTGTGTGTGTGTGTGTGTGTGTGTGTGTGTGTTTGTGTGTGTGTGAAGGGTCAGACAAACCCAGAGCATATTTAGCATTCTGCCCGAAGGCCCAGGATTACCTTCTAATAGCAGAGAGGGAGAAAATATTTTTAACTGACAATCCAAAGTGGAATATACGGAATCGATCCTCTAATTGATCCGACAGTAAAAGAATAAATAAACTGACCTTCTGGAACAGAAAAAAGGCTCTGGACTTAGTTGACACAATAAAAATATCTCACTCCTGCATTCCCTGACCAGTTGATCCCAATCCAGTTGATGCAGACATGACCTTCTGAGGAAGAGCCTGATCCACACATGACAGTGAACTTGGGAAACCATGAGCTGAGAGTAAGCTCCCTTAGGACAAGAACACAACTATGCCTCTCTGTTCTCTCCATACCTAGCGAAGAGCACTGCAACACAGCAGGTGCTCAAAACATATCTCTTGGCCAGGCATGCCTGTAATCTCAGCACTTTAGGAGGCTGAGACAGGAAGATTGTTTGAAACCAGAAGTTTGAGACCAGCCTTGGCAACATCGCAAGACCCTGTCTTTATTTAAAAAAAAAAAAAAAAAAATCAGCAGGACATGGTGACATGTGTCTGTAGTCCTAACCTCTCAAGAGGCTAAAGTGGGAGGACTGATTGAGTGCAGGAGTTCAAGGCTGCAGTAAGCTATGATCACACCACTGCACTCCAGCTCAGGCAACAAAGCAAGACCCGGTCTCTGTAAGGAAAAAAAAAAGCAAAATAACCCATAACCCATACATCTCTTTACCATCCATCCATTTGCCAACTGAGCCAAGGGGTGCATGCCATGAATAAAAGACTGAAGGTGTTTGCATGTGTTTGTCTGTACACGAGTTATGTCTTAGGCTTAAGACTTTTAATCAGTCAGCTAATAGTTTTTAAGTACAGAACCCCATATGTATTTTAGAAATTAAATAGTTCATGGCCACGCATGTTACCTAGAATCCTAGCACTTTGGAAGGTCGAGGTGGGAGGATCACTTGAGATCAGGAGTTGAGACCAGCCTGGGCAACAACAAAACACCATCTCTACACAAGAATTTAAAAATTAGCCAAGCATGGTGGCTCATGCCTGCAGTCCCAGCTACTTGGGAAGCTGAGGCAGGAGGATAGCTTGAGTCCAGAAGTTTGAGGCTGCTGCAAGCTATGATGATGCCACAACACTCTAGCTCCCAAAACAGAGAGATCCTGTCTCATTAAAAGAAAGTAGAAAAAGAAAAGAAAAGAGAAATTAAATAGTTCCTACCTTTCAGGAACTCAGTAAAGAATGCAAAAAGAAACTCAGACTCTGAGGATTCAGCTAATAAAACCCTGTTGTGTGACCGCCCCCACAAAACCCCCTGAACTCCAGTCCATGTTAGGTTTGCCCTGTCTTTTCCCCACAGCACTCAAAGCCTTCCTGTTATAGGATTAAAACTAATCGAACTATATTCATGCATTGCTTAAAGACAGAGATATGTTCTAAGAAACGTGTCATTAGGTGATTTTAGCAAACATCATAAGTGTACTTACACAAATCTAGAAGGTCTAGCCCACACAGCTGGGCTGTACAGTTAGACTCCAAATCTGCACAGCAGGGTCCTGTACTGAATAGTGTAGGCAACTGTAACACGATGCTGGTGTTTGTGTGGCTAAACGTAAACAAACATACACAGTAAAAATACAGTATGAAGGATAAAGATGATACACCTGTCCAGGGCACTTACCATGAATTACAGGATGGCATGTTGCTCTGGGTGAGTCAGTCAGTAATGGGTGAGTGCATGTGAAGGGCCAGGGCATTATGGTACACTACCGTACACTTTATAAACACTGTACACTTAGCTCACACTAAATTTATTTTTTAAATGTTTCTTTAGTAATACATTAATCTTAGCTTACTGAAACTTTTTTACTTTTATAACCTACTAAATTTTTTAAACTTTTTGGCTCTTTTGTAATAACTGTTAGCTTAAAACATATGGTACAGCTGTGCAAAAGTTTATATCCTTATTCTATAAGCTTTTTTCTATTTTCTATTTTTAATTGTTTTTCTTTTTTTAAACAATTTTGTTACAAACTAAGACACAAACACACACATTAGCCTAGGCCTACACAGGATCAGGATCTGGGCCCACTGGAAGGTCATCAGGGCAATAACACACATGTAGCTGCCATCTCCTACATAACAACGTCTTCTTCTAGAATACCTCCTGAAGGACCTGCCTTGGGCTGTTCTACAGTTAACTTTTTTTTATAAGTAGAAGAAGTAAACTCCGAATAATGATTAAAAAGCATAGTATAGTAAATTCAGAAACCAGCGACACAATTGTGTATGATCAAGCGTTAAGTACTGTGCATAACTGTCCATGCTAGACTTTTATACAACTGGCAGGGCAGTGGGTTTGTTTTGAGCAGCATCACCACAAACATGTGAATAACATGGTGTGCTACAACATCTACGACATCACTAGGTGGTAGGAATTTTTGGCTCCATTGTAATCTCATGGGGACACCATCAACTACAAGGCTCATTGTTGACCAGAAGGTTGTTGGGTGGCACAGGCTATATTTCATTTTTGGCTTACTTGTCATTCTTTGTGCTTCTTAAGGGCAGACACTTCATGGCTCGTTGACCTTGGGCTATATTATATATTGATTAACTTATAGGATATTACTTTTATTCCATAGGTATTTATTTATTGTCATCTCTCCTTCTTGAAATAGAAGCTTCTCCATTTTGTCCAACACTGAACTTGAGGCCCAGCCCACAGGCCCTCAATAAATATTTGCTATGTAAATGACTGAGTCCTTCACTTCATAAACTCATCTATAACTTCAGGATCTACCACAGTGAGCAGAGTAAACAAAGTAAATACTTAAAAATGGTACAACAAACTGGGTATGAGTTTTGGCCAGTGGGTCTCAAAACATTTGAAGTGAGCCACCTCAATGACCTGAATGTAGACTCAAGATTCTAAAAGTTACCACTTTCTCTTTATTTTCAATTTGAGAAAATAATATGCCTGTGTCTTCTCCACCCCACCCCTCCCCCAAAAGAATCTAAGATGGCAGCAGAGTGCAGTGGGTGAGTTCCCAAACCTACACACATTGAGACTTGGCAAGATATGACCTTGATGTTCCTCAGTTCCCTCAACTGTAGAATGGGAGTTAAAAATAATATTAATACCTACTTCATAGCACCATAACATACAATCTATTAGCTAATATATGTAAAACTTTTAGAAGAGTACCTGGCATTAAGTTCAACTATTATCATTATTAATATCTTTGTCACCACGGCAACTATGCAAATGATTTTTTTTTGAGACAGAGTCCCACTTTGTCACCCTTGGTAGAGTGTTGTGGCATCATAGCTCATAGCAACCTCAAACTGATCCTCTTGCCCCAGTTTTTCATTTTAGTAGAGAAGGGGTCTCAGTCTTGCTCAGGCTGGTCTCGAATTCTGAGCTCAAGTGATCCACCTGCCTTGGCCTCCCACAGTGCTAGGATTACAGCCATGAGCCACTACACCCAGCCATATGCAAATGATTTTTAATGAAGTCAGGGAGAGGGACAAAGGGCAAGAAGGGAGAACCATGTGAGAATTTCATGAGTCAATAAAGGATAATTAATAAAATATAGATTTAGTGTAACTGACCCCCTGCCCAAAACATTCAAGTAGCAAAGTTTCTTAAACTATAGAATGACATATTTAAATTTAAGCCCAAGTTACCATGTAATTACCTTCATCTGAAACAAAGTATGTGCTTGTTTTTTGGAGAGGCTATTGGCTTTTTGAAGTGAAGTCCAACTGAATTTTCTCTGATGACGGGAATGTGCACTGTAATCTGCACTTCCCATACAATAGCCACTAGCCACATATGGCTGCCCAGCATTTGTAATACAGCCAATTCAGCTCAATTTACAATTGCCAAGTTGTGGAAACAACCTATATGCCCACCAATCCAGGAATGGATTAATAAGCTGTGGTATATGTATACCATGGAATACTATTCAGCCACTAAAAAAGATGGCGACCTTACATCTTTTGTGTTAATTTGAATGGAGTTGAAATACATTCTTCTTGGGGCAGTGCCTGTGGCTCAACGAGTATGGCACTGGCCTCATATGCCAGAGGTGGCGGGTTCAAACCCAGCCCCGGCCAAAAACCTACAAAAAAAAAAAAAAGAAAAGAAAAGAAATACATTCTTCCTAGTAAGGCATCACAAGAATGGAGAAGCAAGAATCCAATGTACTCAATTGTTATGAGGACAACTGATGCTAGTACATGGTGGGGGGTGGGAAATGGGGGAGTGAAGAGAGGGAATTAGGGAGTGGGGTATGAGGCCATGGTGTGTGACAAACCTTTTGGGGATGGGACACTATTGTTAGAGGGACTTTACCCAGCAAATCTGAGCAGTATAACGGGGCTCTTTGTACCCTCTATGTTCCCCCAACAGTAAAAAAAAAAAAGTATCAATTCAACTAAGGAAATGAATATTCAATATTTGCTATTTTAAATGTAAACAGCCACATGCATGTGACTAGTGGCTACCCGACTGGGCAGCATAGCTCTAGAGGATGTGATACAACAAACTCCTTCACCTGGTCCTTGACCGCACTCTAGCTCCTAATCTGCTTGTCTCCTGGTCACAGAAATCAACACTCACACCTCCACGCCTCCAGGCATCTGTGGAAGCTGACCCCTTTGCCCACAATGCCTCTCCTCCCCATCCACCTCCAAACCTCATCAAAATCTTGTTCAGATTTCATTTCCTCGGGACAAGTTTTGCACTGCCCACACAATCTCCCATTGCCGCTTCTGTGTTTCTCGGAATCTCTTTCTGGTGTTGCTCTCATCATCCGGTAGTTATAATTTATTCTTGATGACGCTACCAGACTGTGAGAATTTTGAGAACTGGGTCTTATTCATCCCTTTATCCTAGTGATGTGTGCCCATCATACAATACATGTACAGTAAGTTATTACTGATCACATTATTAATTTTTTAATATGTACAATATTTTATTAACATTATTTTCATAATATTGACAATAACTCTATGATTATGGAAACATTTAGGTCAAAGTCCATTTTAAGGCAAATTTTCGAACAATTGAAAATGCTTGGAGCATCAGTTGAAGATATTCTCATTTCAAATCATATCAATAGAACATTCCAGTATTGTACAAACCAGAGAATATAAATGTTCCCTTGAAGTTTCCTGGAATAAAATCCTACCTATAGCTCCTCCTCTTAAGGGCCTGGAAGTCTGTTGGAGTTCGTGTCATTGATCTGTCCCCAGGCCTATAGTGACTTACTAGGGAGACACGGATGAAGTGTAAAATCCAGAAGACAAGAGGACCTGATTTAAGAGTCCTTAAGGACATAGTCAATGGGAATTCAGGGTACTCTCCCTTTGCTGCACCCCTAACCATCTTACCTCTGGGAAGGAAGTAATTAAAATCCAATCTAAAATGAAAAATAAGGCCCCTGGGTAATTACATGTGTTACCCAAAAAAGAACTGCATGTTTCCCTTATTCCTTGGCAAAGCTTTTGCTTTCGTGTATTCCTTTGGTGTATTATGTAGCATCTGTTGCCATATTAACCTGGACTGAAATCCACACTGGTTCATCTTTTCATCATGATTTTCAAACTAATTTTTTATTTGGATTCCTACACAAATATTTCTATAATTAGAATAAGCTCTTGATGGATACATTTCTGTGAACCTAATTTGTATGAGACATCTCCCAAATAGCAAGCACCTAGCAGGTATACCTTACAAATGATTGTCTTCCCTGCCCTCCTGTAATTTACAGTTCAATAATGCAAATAAATAAACACACAGTGACCAGAAACACACTGGTGAGTACAGCACGGCAGCAGGGCGTTGAGGAAAATGGATTTCAGAAAGAATATGGATCCAAAGGACTTTGTCTTCAAATAAGATAGAGATTTGACTTTTGTTTTCTTATTAATTATGAAGTTTTATTTTTTTAAATGCACAAATAGCACTTTCCAATGTGATGAACATTGACTTCACAAATGACTGAATTCTTTAGATCATTCAGATAAATCTCTGATTTTCCCATAATACTGATAGATTTTAAACCATCTTTTCTCTGGTTTTCCTTCCCTTTCCAGAATTTTAATCTAAAAAGATGTTTCAAAAAAGACAAAAGTCAAAGATGTCTCTTGAGGCTCTTCAGGGATAATACAAGAGACATACGTTTCCCTAAGATGTCTTACATTTAAATATAGGGATATCACTTTAACTTCCTTATAGAATCAGCCCATCTAGAACACACAGTGGTTAAGTCTATAAATTATGTTCTACATATTACTGGTGAATTATACTATAATAGAAGATGTACTTATTTCCAAAATGTGTCTACTGCTGCTCAGAGAAAGACGATCTGGTTTTCAAAGATCAGGTTTAGGGTTAAAAATGAAGATGGTGACCTTAAGTCTCTGAAGATTTGTAAGGTTGGCATGCCATCTATCTCAATAATACCTAACAAGAATGTCAAATGGACAGAAACAGCCGTGGTAAGCAGGTGCCTGCTGCTGACAGTGATTGCTGTATTTTGGGGTGATGGGGAATACCATTTCCATTAGTTCAAGTGAAATACAATGCCCTGCCAACTCTAGGTATCAGTGTATTCAATACCCCTGCTGTGCTAAGTCCATTTTCTGTTGCTGCAATTAAAAATCAGTCAATACAAAGTCAAAATGTTGTACATTCTTCCCCTATCCCTTTCCCTGTCACTGTTTTTCCAGCTTCACCGGAAGAACATGTCACTATGGTAACCAATCCCTCTGGTGCACAGGCCAAGTCAACCTTTCTAGTCAGACTGCCAAGCAGAGCAACAGGGAATCAAAGCCCTGAATGGAGCCTCCAGAAGCCATGCATTCCTTCCCCCTTTCTCTAAGTGGGGTTAACCCATACCAGACAGAACGATACCTGACTTGTGCTAGAAGGCATTCAAGAACATCCTTCAGCAAATCCTGCCAGTGTTTGCCAGTCTTACTAACTTGAATTCTCCCTCACGTTTCAGCTAACTTCCTCTCATTTCAATCTTAAAGAAAGCAGAAACAATAGATAAAATGACACTTTATAAATCTGAGAATCTGAAAACTGTCATAAAGTGACCCATAGTCAGAAACTATTCTACTTCCTCTTGTTTTCCTAATTCTAAATCCAAACCCAAGTTGCTCTCTAGTGGAAACCCCTAATATCCTATACATCTTTACAAAGTTGTAGCACTCCAAACGGGTCACTCTGCTCTAATAAGAACCTAGTCACGAAACAAAGAAGATATTTGTAGTATTAATGCACCCATAACTAAATCCCCTAAAACCCCTAGTCATTCTAAAGCAGCTACAAAACACACAATAAGATGGATTCTCTTTCTGAAGCTACCTTGCCTAAACCTGATCTGGCCACTTAGACCATACCCACTGCTTATTGTTCTTAAACAGTTGACTTCTTTTCAAATCAACAATTTTTTGTGTGATCAATTTCAACATAAATCAAAGAACAACATCAGTTCTCACAAACATTATTTTAAAACATCAGCAAACCTCACAGCATCATAATAAGAAACATTAAGAATGCTTTATGCTTTGGCCTCAAAGCACTTTGCAGATACCAGCATTACTGTCACCTTAGCATCACCATTTAATAGTTGAAGAGAATGAAAAGAGGGGGACAAGGTCCACAAAACCTGCACATCTTCCCAGGATGCAGCTACCATAGAAGAGAATATATTTCTTTCTTCAGAGCAATATTAATACACATTCAAACAATATTCTAGTGGGTTTCGAATTTCTAGTGTGAAACAGGATGATCCCCAAAGTATTAATCATACAAGATTTACAATGGCATCAGATAAGCAGAATTATTTTAATTCATGTGACCATATTAAAGTATCAAATTTTTATCATTAGTAAATGCGGGTTGTTTTCTGTTTTGGTACACTGTTTGGGTATTTTTTATGTAAATCTTCTAAAAAATCTTATTTTTTTCTCTGAAATGCCCACTTTAGTGTTACCCAAAGAAGTGTTTATCAGACCCTACTAATACTCAGTGCACATAGATGCTACTGCCAACCACTTTTTCAAAAGGGGAAATAAAGAATTGTGTTAGGATGTTACTGGTCAACAGGCTTTGAGCTGCTGTAGAGCAGGGCCTGTGATTTACTGATGTTTATGTGACCAGTGCCTGCACCATGCCTGGTATAGCATACCGTTCAGCAAACGTTTCTGGTGTGAATAAGGCCTTCTCTGTGAGATGCTCCTCTCAATTTCCCTTGATTGAATGCGTTCAACAAAGATTAAATTGGGAGCCTATCTACCTGCCCCACACCCACAAACATCACTCAAAGGGCTTCCTTTAGGAGCATGAACAACGTCGTAGGTTTCCTTTCTTCTTAGAGGCTAATGAAGACTAATCCTGCATAAAAACCCGAGACCATTCTACTCAACTCAAATCCTGACAGACAAGCGCAAGGCAAAGGGCAGGAAAGAGAGTTAGTCTCCACCACGCTTCATTATCAGCCATTGGGAGCCAAGTTCTGGCCACTTCGAGGCCTGGATAACCGCACCTCGCATAACTAGATCTGACAGCTGTGGCCAAGGGAAGACAGGCAGGGGGCTGCGGGGCGCCTCGGGGCTTGGAGGCGCCCGGCTCTCCGCAGCGCCACGCCTCGCGCCTAAAGCTTACCTTTCCGAATGAGGGCGGCGATCTCCGGGTCGAAGCCCTGCCGGTGACACTTCCTCCAGAGGCCCATGTTAGTGGAGTTGTACTGCCGGCTGCACTCGTCCGCGGGGCTCATAGCGAAGAGCTGCCGGCGATTCCGGGCCCGGAGGAGTTTGCCCTCCCAGCGGTCCAGGCGCGAGCGGCTCGCCCGGAGCGGCAAGTTGTTGTTATTGTTGTAAATGAAGCCAGGGTCGACCCGGCGTGTGTTAAAGGCCTTGCACCTGTCCCTGTGCTTCCTGGCGTCCGTCTCGTACCAGTGGTCCGAGCAGATGGCCACGGCCAGCATGCCGAGGGCGCAGAGCGCTAGTGAGAGGCCGGTGTAGAGCAGTAACCTTCCGGCAGCCATGCCTCCGCTTGGCGGCTACACCATGGGCATGATCCGCCGCAGCCTCGCCTTCCCTCGGCGCGCCCGGAACAAAGCGGCAGGCGGCCGAGCTGGGGGTGGGGAGAGGGGACACGAGAGGGACTCGCGCTGCGGCACCCCTCTGCCCCCACCTACCAGTGCGCGGCCTGGGGACTGCGGCGATAGGGGCGGGTAGCCTAAAAAGTTCCGATCCGAAGCGGCTCCCACGGGCCCCTGGGCATCCTATGGGGCAGGTGCAGACTCCGCCGGCAGCTAGCCCAACACGGCCGCCTCCCGCCTCCTCCCCGCCCCGCAGGAAGCAACTGCTCAGAACCTGCCGCCTCGGCTTACAGCCCGGTGCCTCTGCCCTCAGGCCAGAAACTAAATGCCAAGTGTCCTCGACTGCGGCGGGGCTTGCGGGGACTTCTTTGTGCAGGGTGGTGATGGTACCGAGTCGCCTGGCTTTCTGGGGGAGACTGGAGGTGGGTAGTCAGCGGGAGCCGCTGGACAGCAGGATGCGCCGGTCAGCGAAAGAAGCCTCCAGGTGCCAGGGCCGGCTGCCCCGAGTCCCGCCTGGGTCTCCTGCCAAGAGACTCTCTCCGTTCTGGACTGCAAGCGAAGACCTGGGGCGCGTGCCCAGAAATATTTTTTCTCTCTGGGCCAGGTCTTTCAAAAATCTCCGTCCTCTAGTCACCAGCAGGTCCCTTGCCCGCTGTGGCCCGCGTGCTGCGCTCAGAGGCGGACTCCCAGCGGACGCCCAGTCCCGGCCGACATTTCCCTACGAGCTCCCTGGTCGCCTGCCTCTGGCCTCGCCATTCAGGAGGCCCTTCGGGCCGACGGCGCGGTTATCCTGGCGGCGTTACCGGACGAGCCCTAGCCCCAGGTTTGCGGAGACTGGGCGGCACCTGGCGGGCGCGATGGGCGGGCTAAGCCGAGGAGGGGCGCGCTGGGCTGCGCGCAGCACGCGGGGCGCTCGGAGCTCGGCGCGCGGCACCTTCAATACCATGGACAGGTCGCTCCGTCGCGGCGCGTGGCCGGCCCTGCAGCCAGCCCCCGGAGCGTCATGCCGCTCTCCCCAGCACCGACTTCTGCTCGCAGTGTCCACCTGGCTGCCTCCAGACCTGCCTCTCGCGCGACGCCTCCGCCTCACTTCATCTGGCTCCCCTATCCCTGAGAGAAAATGCTGCAGGCACCGAGGAAAACCCAGGTCCCGGCCCCTCGGAACAATCCGCCCCCTCTCCCGCCCCCTGAGCCCCTGGCACTCTGGCTCTCGGTGGGGCTCTGCCTAGCTGGGCTCAGCCGCTCGCAGACTGCACCATTTTCTTCGCGGCTTCCCCGGGCACCGAGACGCCGGCTCACGGCAGCTTGCAGAGAATCCCGTCCCGGCCTCAGCGTCTCACGATCGGGTTGTCGGCGCGCGGAGGTAGCCGAGGTGAATGGGGAGAGGGTGGGGGAGGGAGGCTGGGTCGCTCGGCTTCCCCTCCCTGCCAGCTCCTCTAGTCGCTGCGGCTCCGAGGCCTCGCAGGCTCAGCCGGTGCCCGGTAGGAGCGAGAGCCCAGGCTGCGCCCGGGGGGCTCCGGAAATCGCATCGCCCGGGTGCAGGCGCCGGAGGAAGCCGCTGCCGCGCTCTCCGCTCGGGCGCCGGGCGCTGCAGCCTTGGCTAAAGCTCACAGACGAGAACACGGAGCGCGCAGCCAAAAGCTAGTGATGTCATCTGTGCAACGTGAGCCTCATCTCTTATTTTTCTGGCCTCCTTAAAGATAAACTGCACCATTTCCCAGGCATGAAATGTCTAAGCTTTATTCTTTGACCAGGCAAGTCAATGGTGTCTAGATAGGTATGTGCCCTACCACATCCATATTTATGCACATATACATACATGTGGTATGTAGCATATTTACATGTATTATTATAAATTTAGGGATGTTCTCTCTTTCAGCCGTGGAAATGTCTCTCAAATCCACTCCAGTTCTTTAAAAGAAAGACTGTTCATTGCGGAGCCCGCCTTCAGAAGGACTGAAAGAGCTCCCTGCGTCCCCGGTTTCGGTCGATGGTGTCGGATTGCATTAGATCTTTGTTTTCCCCCAGAAAGCCACAGGCGCTACCTTACTAGCTACTGGAGTCTCCACCCGGAGCTGAGCTGGGAGCAGCCGCTGGATTGTCACGGCCAGCCCTGGTCCAGTCCCAAGCCAGAGCCGGACATCCACCTCCCCTTGCCCTCCCTGCTCAGCAGGAAAAGAAAGAAGAGATTTGTCTTATCCATTCGAGACTAGAAGAAAATTTTAATGGGTGGGCGGGGTGGGAGGGGTGTCAGCAGATATTTTGAAAACACTCGAGGACTCGTGTTTTGAGAAGGGAGGTGAGGTTACAGCAAACCTCGGTGAAGGATTTGTCGTTTTGTGTGGGTGGCGGCTGGCCTTAGGCTTTTGGGGGCCCTAGGACCCCAGACCTTGAAGGGGTGGGCCCCAGGCAAGCCCCGCTTTATCCCAGCACCGCCACCACCACCACCACCACCATCCCCGCCCCTACTTCGCTCACGTGAGACAGCGCCGCAAAGGCTGAAAGCTTCCTCCCAGCTTCAAGCACTAGGGTTTTCACTCTAATGCTCACTCCTCATTTTCACCCACACTCCAAAAAATGAGTTCCCACACTGATGGGTCAACAGCTGCCCTGGGGAAAAAAGAGTCCCGGTACCCTGCTTTGCACAACAAGGTTTGTGGGCCAAAACAGAGCGCACCTCCACCATATTCTTTTTGTCGGTTTTTTTTTCCCCCCCTTCCTTCCTGCATTTTAAAAATCCTGAACGAGGCGTTTCAGTGCCATCTAGTGGGGGAGGGGCGTGCCTCGCTTTTGCACCCTGGATTCTGCAATGGATTTGCAGAAGAGACAGCACAGCCTGAGGGTGCTGCTCCACCTGGGGTGCCCGCCCATAGAGGGGCTGCAGGCATGTGCCCTTGGCCAGATCCCAGCCCTCTGGGTTCCCCAGGATGTCCAGGCAGAGCCAAGCGATTTGGCCACAGTGTCTTGTCACCTTTCTTTCTACTCAACTTTTTTTCAATTGGCCCCCGCCCCAGCCTTGAAAATTGGAAAACAAGTGCAAACACTTTACACACAATTTAACGTCTTAAATTTCTGAAGCCATTTTCTTCAGTTAAGCCTATTGCACTTTTAGTCTAACAGGGTGCCTGAATTTGTCAATAGGGAGAAGGCAGCATGATGAAATGACATCTACAAGGTCACTCAGGAAGTCGAGGCACACAGCTAGCATCAGAGCTTCGGTCTCCTGATGAAACTGCCCTTTATATAACTAATAAAGGGCCACAAGGTACAAAATGTGGTAGGGGAAATATGTACTACATATAACCAGCCATTGTTCCCTAGCTTGCTTTCCTATAATTGCTTACTATCCAATGGAATAGCTGGTGGTCATAAAGATTCTTAGCTTTTTTCATTGCTCCCCAGATAACATCATCCTTGTGAAAATTAAGTCTAGTTTTCGAGATATCTTCCAGGCCCTGCATTCTGGTGGAATGGCTGACCCACCCAGACAGGTGGCTTGTACTGAGAGACAGACTTAACTGATATTGCTACTCCCACCCAAGAAGAGACTCAGCAAAGAAGACAATTGCTATTCCCCTATGGTTCCACCCCAATTCCAGTCAATTGGCAGATCCAATTGCCCAGCCCTTTGCCCATCAAACTATCTTTAAAAACCCTTTTTCCCAAATTTTTGGAGAGATAGATTTGAGAACTTCCTCCCATCTCCTTGCATGACACCTGCGATACTAAACTCTTCCCCTGCTATCACCCCTACTGTCTCAATGTATTGGCTTACTTTTCAGCAGGAGGTAATGAACCTGGATAGGCTATAACACTGGTTCCTCTCTCATCTCTTCTTAGAACTAGCTGTAGGTGTCCCTGAGACCTTTGGCAGTCCAGGCAGCTTCCCAGTGCTCAATAAATGTACTCATTTATTTTGTCCTCATCTTTCCTCCCTCTCCCATTATTACATGTCTTTTGTGCACTTGCTATTTAACTTTTTCTCCTGCCTATACCTTGGGCCTGCCTCCCAAGATGTGCCTTACTCGCTCCTTCATGGTCCCCTCATTCTGGCTCTCTTGGAGAAGGGATTCAAATGGTACATTGCCCTCCTCTTTTCTGAATATCATTAAAATTCTATTTTGAATTTTTGTCTTTAATAAAATATCAGAAGTCCTTCAAAGACACTGATTTGAGGCCTCCTTTGAAGTACAATTATCTTGAGCATCCCTGTACCATTGTCGGATGATCCTGGTCCTCCGGACTAAAATGGGAGATTCCTCCTCAAATGATTGCATGACTACTTTTTTCATCAACTGAGTGATCTAGGTTTCTTACCTCTTTTTCCAATTCTTTCCACTCTGTTAGCTACACCATCACAATATCTGTGTTTCCAGCCCATTCTTTCCCATTTGCACCAACACTGTTCTAGAATTATAGAATCTCAAAATCAGAAGGAAATTTAAGGTCCAGCCACACAACAATGTATGATCTCTCCTAGAACATTCACCTAAAAGTGAATGACCAGCTTCTGTTTGCACATTTGAAGTGGTCACAAAATCACTTTGTCTGCAAGCCGCCCACTTCACTTCTGAATAGTGTAGGTAGTTAGACAGTTTTTTCTTATACTGAATGTTATCCTAGGTCTCCATATCTCCTACTCGTTGGCATTTGTTTATGCCTTCTAGAGCCCCACAGAGAAGGCCTTCCCTTTAAGGATCTTTCTCATACTTGACACCAGTCATCACGTTTTCCCTAAGTCTCCTTTTCTCCAGCCTAAGTATGCCTCATTCGTTCTTTCCTTGTGCTTGCTCTTCACTGGTTTCAGATACTTCCTGCTCATTAGTTCTCTTTTGAGGTAATACCACGTACTTCCTTCATCTGACAGTCATGCAAACCTATGAAGAAGAAAATTTGGTCTGTCCATCATATTTTTACATGTTCTATGTAGAGTTCTATTATCTTAACCTCCCCTTGTGGGACCCCATAAGTCATCCCCTTCTTGCGCTATCCTAGGAGCATACCCAAAAAATGGCATTAAGATCACTAATTTATGGTTTGTGAAATATACATCTTTGAAATTTGGGATTCCATTTGCTCACATCACTCCCTCTTTTTAAAGCAACATTCATATTTTGCAAGCTTTCTCTAAGGTCATCAACAAAAGTTGAGACATCATTGAAAGTTATCTCAGTTTCCTGGAATACATATTCCCCTAGAGCAGATAGACATTTTCCTACAGTCTTTTCACCCATTCTGAACTGTCTCCAGTTACCACTCCACATCCCACTATCAGTGTGAAAAATCCCTCTCCTTGACATTGTCAATTGAAAGCAAAATAAAAGTGGATGTGGTGTGCTTTCTCTTTTCCATCTATTTATATCAATATCATGCCATTTGTCCAGAGAAAAGGCCCCCTGCATGTTCTTATTTCCGCTTTTGCCATTAATTTTGCATAGTTTGGACGTTATTTGTAACCCAAAAGTTATTTTGAGATTAAGCTTTCCTAACACAGTTCTCCAAGTCTGTGACATGCTAGTATTTATGCTTGAACAATTACCCTTCTGTCCTTATTAATGTGTTTACTGATCTTGCTTCTTCTCTTCCTCCCTCGAGTCATTATAGCAAAAATTTCTTTCCATTTCATCCTTGGGCATATAAGTCCTCTCCTTGCTTTTATTTTTTTCTTTCTCCACCATACCTCCATATTAATCTTCTTAAATTCTATACTTACCCTTTACTCAAAATTCTGTAGTAGTTTCATCTTGCCTGTGCAGGAAAGTTCAAACACTTTATACCCCCTACAAAACCCTGCTAAGGCTTTTCTAAAGATGACCTATTTTCTAAAAATGACCTCTTCACTCTCTTAGACACACCCTCCAAACACATTTTGAATGCCCCACATTGGCATCAGTCCTCTTGCCCATAAAATATTTAACTGCTCTGCTTTTCAAGGTCCTTATAAGTCCCTTGTATCAATAGGTCAAATAAATATCATTTGATCATCTCACGAAAAGCTGAAAAGACAACCAATTAAACCCAACAAACATTCTTTTTTGAGGGGGAGACAAAGTTTCACTTTGTCACTCTTGATAGAATGCCCTAGAGTCATAGCTCACAGCAACCTCAAACTCCTGGATTCAAGCAATCCTCTTACCTCAGCCTTCCAAGTATCTGGGACTAACAGGCTTTCACCACAATGCCTGGCTGTTTTTGAGCCTCTTGTTCAGGCTGGTCTTGAACTCCTGAGCTCAAGCAATCCACCTGCCTTGGCCTCCCAGAGTGCTAGGATTATAGGTGTGAGCCATCACACCTGGCCCACCATACTTGGCCCCAACAAATATTCTTGATATTTAAAAGCTCTTCCTAAACTAGAAATACCTTAAAATGAATAACAGCATCTTCTGCATAAAGAAATATTTCAAACTATTAGGAATAAAACACATAACAACAGAAAATGGGCCGCATTTATAAAAAGACAATTTACAGCAGAAATCCAAATGGAAAATTAACATATGAGGAAAAACTCAACCTCACTAGTAATCTAGGAAATTCAGATTTTTAAAAAATACTTCCTTTTACCCATCAGATGAAGAAAAATGCACATGTCTATCAATGTCAAATGTTGGCCATGCTCTTAGGTACTACTGGTAGGAGCATGAATGGAGGCAGCCACTTTGGAGGGCAATTTAAAGAAGCTGTTAAGAAGAAAAAGACACGTTTCTTATGACCCAGCAGATATACTTCCAGGTATCTAGCCTGTAGAAACACAAAAGCAAAGAATATCTTCAGTATGCTATCCATATTTGTTTTCCAGGGCTTCAGAAACAAAGTACTACAAACTAGGTTTCTTAAAAAATGCAAAATCCGGCTCGGCACCTGTGGCTCAACGGGCTGAGGCGCCAGCCACGTACACCTGAGCTGGCGGGTTCGAATCCAGCCCGGGCCTGCCAAACAACAATGACGGCTGCAACCAAAAAATGGCCTGGCGTTGTGGTGGGCGCCTGTAGTCCCAGCTACTTGGGAGGTGGAGGCAGGAGACTCGCTTGAGCCCAGGAATTGGAGGTTGCTGTGAGCTGTGATGTCACAGCACTCTATCCAGGGTAACAGCTTGAGGTTCTGTCTCAAAAAAAAAAAAACATGCAAAATCCACTGCCTGGGTGAGCAAGGTGGCTCACGCCTGTAATCCCAGCACACTGGGAGGCCAAGGCAGGTGGATCACTTGAGCTGACAAGATCAAGACCAGCCTGAGCAAGAGTGAGACCCCGTCTCTTAAAAATAGGCGGCACCTGTGGCTCAGCGAGTAGGGCACCGGCCCCATATACCGAAGGTGGCGGGTTCAAACCTGGCCTTGCCGAACTGCAAAACAGAAAAATAGCCGGGCGTTGTAGCAGGCACCTGTAGTCGCAGCTACTCGGGCAGGTGAGGCAAGAGAATCGCCTAAGCCCAGGAGTTGGAGGTTGCCGTGAGCTGTGTGATGCTCACACAGGGGTGATAAAGTGAGACTCTGTCTCTACAAAAAAAAACAAAATAGCCAGGCATTATGGCAGGCACCTGTAGTCCCAGCTACTTGGCCCAAAAATTTGAGGTTGCTGTGAGCTATGACACCACAGCATTCTACCAGGGGCAAGAAAGTGAGACTCTATCTCCAAAAAAAAAAATTGCCTCACAGTCTAGAGGCCAGCAGTCCAAAATCAAGGTGTTAAAGAGAGGATTAAGATAGCAAACTATGCCCCTCTTCCACAGAAAGGAACCAGAATAGTAGGCAGATTCTCACATTTTGAAGAGATAGTATTGGATAAAATGCTGCAATTCACCAGGGAAATAATGGGAAGTACCAAAAATGGGTCAGGAGATGGTTCAGGACAACTTGCCTGGCTGGGGACTGGCTAAGAGCTGGGCAAAGCTTCTGAATTCAGGGAAACTGTAAGAAAGAAGCCCCCAGGGGTCTACACTCCCAGACTAACTTTTACAGTCTTGGATATAAGAGAATCCCCCAACCCACACAAGTTGTAGGACTACTGCTCAGAGATGACACAGAGACGTTGCTCCATAAAGGGAACCTGCGTGGTATCTCTCCAGCACCTGAACCGAGAGCTGCTTGAGTTGGATGCCATTGTGAGAGCCCAGATATCAGGGAACTGTGAGTGACCTGCAGCCACTGCATGGCTCTGAGGAGAGATAGAAGCACCCTGGTGCTTCCACCTGGGAAGGTCCTCACTGCCCTGCAGTGGGCTGCTGTTGAGACTGAGATGTGAGCAGACAGCATTTTCCACAGTTTCTGGCCTGCAGTGCTTGCCTGTTTGGAACCCTGGCCTTTCCAGTTGCAGGCCCAAAGCACCATTTGGAGAGTTTAACACTGGTTTGTGCCCCATCTTCAGGCGAAGTTTGAGCCCACATGGCTGTAGCTGTCACCTAAAGAGACAGGGAAACCAGGCTTCATAACACACATCTAGCATAATACCCATGATCATCCACTGGCTGCTGTGAGACCAAGTCTTGAGTAAAGTGCACTCCACACTTTTTCCTGCCAAGCAGCCTGGCTACGAAGGGGTCCACCTTCTCTGGCCAAGACACCATTTGGGGAGTTTAAAACCAGACAGTGTCCCATCTCAGGCTGTTTGGGCTGATGCAGCTGTAGCTCTACCCAGCTGGGGAGAGACAGGAGAGACCAAGCCTTCCTAATCTCACATTATAAGCAAATGTGGGACTGGGGACTAGTCTGCCCAATCCATTGCAGCTACCAGTAGCACCAACATGGACCTAGTGGGTGGCTCACCACAGCTACTGCCACCTCCCACATCATACCCCTGAGAATGGGTTCTCAGGGGCCTGAGAATCCAACCACCCACACAGCCCTCTCCTCCAGCTACCAGCTTCAGACCAAGCCACCTGAAAGCCCAAGAGTTGCCCCCGACTCCGACACATTTACATTGCTGCCAGAATGACCTGTTCTGGGATCTTAAATACTACCCTCTTCAAAAGCAATTTCATAAATTGGAACAAGCAACTGCTATCCCATATGCAGAGATCTGTGGAAGGATACAGGAAACATGAAAAAGCAAGGAAATATGACAACATCAAAAGACCACAATAATTATCTAGCAACAGATCCCAATAAAAAAGCAATCCTCCTCAAAAAAACAAAAAGAGAGAAATCCTCATAATGCCAGGTAAAGAATCCCAAATATTAATTCTAAAGAAGCCAATGAGGGCGATTGCCAGGAGGAGGGAGGGCATTTGGCAGAATCTCATCTAACGTGCACAATGGGAGGGTGTTCAGCACTCCCCTCTGGGTGAGGGCTCTTCTGCAATTTGAACTTTACCTTGGAAGTGAGAACAATGTAACCTCAAAATTTGTATCCTCATATTAATTTGAGCTAAAAAAAGAGGACAGTGGCTTAGCACCGGTAGTACAGTGGTTACGGCGCCAGCCACATACACTGAGACTGGTGGGTTCGAACCCAGCCTGGGCCAGCTAAACAACAATGACAACTGCAACAAAAAATAGCCGGGCATTGTGGCAGGCACCTGTAGTCCCAGCTACTTGGGAGGCTGAGGCAAGAGAATCGCTTGAGCCCAGGAGTTTGAAGTTGCTGTGAGCTGTGATGCCATTTTACTTTACAGAGGGCAACATAATGAGACTCTGTCTCAAAAAAAAAAAAAAAAAAAAAAAAAAACCGGCCAATGAGATGCAGGAGAAATCTGAAAGCTTATACAAATAAAAAATAAAAAAAA
>CAUYRH010076327.1:0-31381 GCA_963574655.1 Perodicticus potto | reverse complement strand
CATATAGTGATTAAAAGGCCATGAAGGCTATGTTAAATAGTTCAATGAAAATATTTCAGATTGTATATGAAGTCAGCACATTGTGCCCCATGATTGCACCAATGTACACAATTATGATTTAATAAAAATTAAAAAAAAATCATTCAATACATTTAGAAAACAAACTGAAACAAAATATTTCTATTCATAGTGGTAGTTACTTTAGTCCTAAAGTAGTTCTTTCAAGAATTCTGATCTCAAGGGAAAAGTTAGCTTTTTGACTAACTGAAATTAGTCACATTTGAAAAGAAGATGAAAGAAGAAAATTGCCCTAGAAAGTGATTTTCTAATATTCTTATAATTAATCAATTTCTAAGAGAAGTGATTTTTTTTGTTAGTTTCTTAAGAGAACTTGGATTCCTATTCATATTTACATCTCTTTAAAAATACACTTTTGCATTTTATCCAAATTCCATCCATAACCCCCGTGTATCAGGAGGTGTTTTCCCATGGATGGCTTTCCTGGGATTTACCTCCTGCCAAAAGAGCATAAACTACCAGTTGCGGTGCCCCTTACATATGTGATTCGACACCATATCAGGAACACTCTCTGTAGAGTTATTTTGGGAGATTTTTTTTAGAAAAGGTCTGGTCATATGTAAACATCCACTAAATAATTTAACATAGACCATTTCTTCTATTATTCCAGTCACAAAGTTTAAGAAGTAGGATTTCTTATAAGCCAAAAATGTTTCTTGTCCTTTGCAAGTCCTTTGGCTTATATTAGCTTGTGGTGTTTGCTTTCATGAAGTTTGGCAAGCTTCACTTAAACATCACACACACACTCCACATCTGGATTCAATTGATTAGATTTTAACCAGCTCCCCTTGCAATATGCAAATAATTGTCTATGGAGTGTATTTCACAGCTGATAAAGCTGAGGTGTCTTATTCTCATAGCGCCAAACTTCTCTCTCATTTCCTTCTTTGCTCTGATAGCAAAATCTTTCAGACAAATGTCTTCATCCGGAATGCATTTCATACACAGTCTAATTTTATTTATAAATAATTAGTGCTCTACTGCACTAATACAAATCAAGCAGATGAGAGATTTTTGTTAAAAAGTTGGGTTTGTTGTGAAGCAAACTGACTTGTCCCAACCCCTTCCATTCATGGATGAAGGGTAGACTTACAGCATGGACAAACTCTCTTTCTATGTATCTGTTTTCCTTATTCAATTCTCCTCACATTTATACTGACTCATCTTCTCTCCACCTCCCACCCACACTACCTATCCAGAACAACAAATCTAGAGGTCATTAATCTCTTCCCTTCTTTCAACTCTTAATTGTTTTCTATATTTTGCTTTACTAACTTGCTTACTTCTCATAAGCTCTCTTAAAAAGGCTAAAACACAGAGGCGATTTTAACACTTGAAAGGTGGTCTAGGCTCGGCGCCTGTGGCTCAAGCATCTACTGCGCCAGCCACATACACCTGAGCTGGCGGGTTAAAGTCCAGCCTGGGCCCGCCAAAGAACAATGACGGCTGCAACCAAAAAATGGCCCGGCGTTGTGGTGGGTGCCTGTAGTCCCAGCTACTTGGGAGGCAGAGGGAAGAGACTCGCTTGAGCCCAGGAATTGGAGGTTGCTGTGAGCTGTGATGCCACAGTACTCTACCCAGGGTGACAGCTTGAGGCTCTGTCTCAAAAAAAAATAACAAATAAAAAAAGAAAGGTGGTCTAGGATACCCAAAGAAGGTAAAGTAAAAATTTTAGCATGCCGGCATTTTCAGAATACCTGGAAATCAGGGTTTCCTAAAATTGGAGTCGGATTCTTCTAATTATAAACTGGAGAATAGTTGACCACCAGGATTATATTTTTAATTTCTAAATGTGAAACAATATGTGTATAAAATGCTCCCATTGGTGCTTTTTGCATTGGATGCTAGTCCATTTGAGAATACCAACTTATATATATCATCCTATTATTAATAGTTTTGCTGACATTTGTTCTCACTCCCATAACCCTAATTCCAGGTCCATGTGAATTTAACACAGGTGCAGACTCAAGCTTCACATAAGGAAGCAATTTTCTGATTCAGATTCATTTGTATAAGACCCCAGGGCAGCAGAGAACAAGATGTACCAAGGTAATAATTACATTGTTAAAAAATTAACTTAGCTTGTTTTTGTACTGAGGCAAGAACACTCGTATCCAAATGCCTAGATATGCCAGTCAGGCAGTCTTTACCTTAGTCACAGTGTCATAGCGTTGTTTAAAAAACTCAAGTTAAGAAAATGATTTTAAAGGACTAGAGATAAACAGATGATTTATTTATGGATTTATTTGCTTGCTTGCTTATTTATTTTAGAAATGAGGTCTCTGTTGTGCAGACTGGAGTGCAGTAGCTATTCACAATCAAAGCACTCTGCAGCCTCCAGATCCTGCCTCAAGTGAGTCTCCCACCGCAGCCTCTCAAGTAGCTGAAAGTGTAGAGATACACCAACAGGCACAGCTCTATTTTTATACTTTTTTGTTGTTTCAGTTTTACCTGGGAGAGAAACAACAGCAAAATAGAGTGATCATTCCCCTCAGGCACACTGCTCTACAAAGTCTCCTCTTTTTCTAAGAGAAGATGGTACGTTGAAACACATTGTTTTGTTAATATTTATGAGAATTCTTGGGTTTTGCAAGTGTGGGGCTGGGTGAGCCTTCTAGCTGAACTATACAGTTATTCAGTGCCTGGGAGCAGAATGGCAGAGAAGACTAATTAGCATAGTTCTTGTATCACCAATGGAAATTCTTTATTTGCCCTCAGGAGCCACATTTTTGTGTCTGCTCAACATTGTTAAATATGACAAGGTCAGTGACCCTGTTTTTGTAACAATGAATGCTAACAAACCGGGGCCTAACATACATTGTCATTGTTTAACAGGGTCAGCTGAGTTAACTGAGAGCATTATGCACATACAGTGCCAAGAAGACCCATCAACAGTCAAGTATAAAATGTTACCATATTAGCATAAATAGTGGAGGAACAGATGGCCAAGCCGTGAGCAGGTCAGATTAAGCCTGGAGAGCCCTGGAAGGTGTGTGACCATGATACAGGGAGCACTGGACAGGGACACGGAGACCCGTGTTCTAGTCTCACCTCTGCCAATTTCTTCCTAATGGCACAGTTGCAACAGCAATAGGCTGAGAGTATGAACGGATGACATCAAAAGCCCCTTTGTGTTTGTACAGCCATGATTCTAAGGCAGTTTACGGGATAAATGCTTTGCCAGTATGAATTTCAACAACTTATTTTTAATACAGTGTGTTTTGAACTGAGTTTCTATTTTTATTTGTTTGGCATTTGGTGGAGAGGTGAGAGGTAAAGAAAAATGAATTCTGGCAAGTCTGGTTTCCTGAAGTGGCCTGTGTTCGGGAATTGAGCGGTCTCCAAATTGAATACAGGGGTGACTGATGTACACTTTTCAGGTCTCACATCAGCAGCAGCCCCATAGTACAGTCTACCTCTTACCTCTCAGGACCTCGGCTTCCAACTTCAGTGAGAGTTTGTGACTCCCTTTATAACGCCAGTGAAACAAACCTTGCTAAATCCATTTTTCTAGATTGAGAGATGAAGTCACTTCCCAAGAAGTCAGTGTTAGCATAATTTAAAAGCTTGACCTACAATTACTTCTTAAATTTATGTTGTTAAAAATTGCTTTTTTTCATTGTCATCATAGACTCACAAAAACAATTCACAGATATCAGATAAATACTATTATAAGGTGGCACTATTTCCTAGAAAGAGGAAAATATTCTATCAACCGAAACAAGATTCTTTTGGTGGAAGGAAGGGAAGCAAGGATAAAAGAAAACCTGTCTAATGGAAAAGTACTATAAAGTATTGTAGATTGGCATATAAATAAGACAAACAACATAAGGAATGATGTGGCTTTTAAATCCATTTTAGTGTAAATAGACATCGTAGAAAACAATATATTTTTAATGCAAATTGTTCTAATGTTATAGTACAAATTTCCTTTACATATCATATTGGTTAAACTATGTCTTTTCAACTTTAATTTTTTTATATTAAATTGTACTTATTTGTAATGAGCCTTTTAAATGCTTGATGCAGTGTTATTATTCTGTGGCAAAACATTTCTCAGATGCACAACATTATTTTAAAATAAATCCCTTACAATGAACATAGTTTCTGGAGTCCTTTGAAATTTGTGGCATTTAAGAATAGATGTGTGTTTCTTCAGTGAGGGAGCTCTTCAAGGGAATTTTTGACTGCTGATGCAAACGTTAGTAAGCAATGCACTTGTTTGGTTAAGACTTTTAGCCTTGACCTCAGGCTTTAAACCCTTGTCCTTTATTAATCACGTGTTTCCTGAATCAAAGAGAATATTTTTGGAGGGAGAAAATTGTTCTGGGACTGAAGGAGTGTTATATACCAAACAGACATGCCCAGATGACAAATAACCCCTGTATGATAGCCAGGGTTCATCCAGCTGGTCGGCCCCATATTATGTGATTGATGGTGTTGATGTTGTAAATAGGCCTAAGATGTGCCAAGTATAAGAGCCATAACAAAGTCCCTCAGATTTATACTGTAGATAGAAGGAGGAAGCAAGAAGGCATGTTCCCAGCACATGGCAATTCTAAGAATGGTGTCATGATTACAAGTAACCCTGCAAGGTTTGTCTGGTTTCTTTCGAAGTTAAACAAAAACTATTCGCTGGTCAGGAATGAATGGGGTCACGTAAGGTCTGTCTGAACTTTATGATTACTAAAATGTTTCTCTGTAACTGGACACGTTCTGAAGCTAAAATAACATTGGAATCATTGTAGGGATCAATACACTGATTTTTCCTTTGCCTTTTCAGGCTTCTGAGATAATAAGAAAGGTTCTATCCTTTTTTAATAAAAGTGGTATCATGAAATATGTTAAAGCCATTAAATATTTGAAGTAAAAAAAATAAAATCTCAAAGATTATTTAGCCTGACTCTTCCATTTACAAATAGGAAAATGGATGACTTTTTAATTATGGAGAGTCATGTTGTTTATTTTTTTTTAAGGTATTTATGAATAATTCTTTAAAAACAGATAATACTGCATATGAAAGTCAAAAAAACTTAGGCCAGGCATGGTGGCTCACGTCCGTAATCCCAGCACTCTGGGAGGCCAAGGCAGGTGGATTGCCCTGAGCTCATAGCTTTGAGAGCAGACTGAGCCAGAATGAGTGAGACTCCATCTCTAAAAGTAGCCGGGCGTTGTGGTGGGTGGCTGTAGTCCCAGCCACTTGGGAGGTTGAGGCAAGAAAATCACTTTAGCCCAGGAGTTGGAGGTTGCTGTGAGCTATGACGCCATGGCACTCTATGGGGGGTGACAATGTGAGCCTCTGTCTCATAAAAAAAAAAAGAAAGTAAAAAAACTTATATTTGAGTTTCAAAATTGGCAATGCTAGTACTTAATTTTTAAAATGATTATTAAATATAATTTACCTGCATAGGAAGTTGTTACACTATTATCAGATTTCATTAATAAATACTCATATCTCTAGGCTTATATGGTGATTATTATTGTGAATTTTCATAGCACTGAAAAAACTAAACTTCACTCCTCATCTTCTCTATAAAACAGCTTTTACTAAATTGATTCCATTGGGTGCTTTAAGGAATAGCCCTGTGAAACTTGTCCCTGGGATTCATGTGCACAGCTTGTTCAGGACGATTTCTATAAACAAACTTTGAGAAACTTCTTCCTAGTCTTAGTTTTAGGAATATTTGTGTTTCTCTGAGACAATCTATTTGCATTCCAAATTACTGCATATAACTGAGAACATATTCTTCTTTGCATTGGCTACTCCAAAGCGTGAAACCACCTTTCACAATGAGATAGGGCTTAATAGAGCCCTTCAGTGTCTAGTTCATTCTCACGTTTATTTAGTGTTCCTATCTTTTCTTTTTGCATAGGTTTCTCAATAAATCGTATTATCTTGATGAAACTATCTTTGTGATCCTCCTTAAATTTACTAGGAACAAAAGAAGACTGTTAAGTAATGTTTGGTTTCTTATGGAAACATGCTCCCCCCCCCCCATTGCCTTTCCCAAATTTTACAGGACTTCGTAAATGGAAAAACTAATAAAATGCAAAGTTTGTTGAATGAACATGAATAGTGCCATGGCTTAGTGTGGTAGAATGTAGAAGTTCAGAACTGTCAATTAATCAGATCATCTGAAGCTTTTATTAGCATTGTTAGTGTTAGACTTTTACTTCCCAGTTGAGGATGAGCTCACCAGTTAGGGAAGCCAGATAGATTCTGTGTTACCTACTATATTCATATTCGAGATATTATGACTAGGTATGCCCATATCTAGAAATCTGAAGTTGATTAATACTGAAGGACTTCGAATCATGATGCGGTCATTACAGTTTTATGACTCTTACCTCAACAAGTCCCAGGACAATCTTTCAGAGAAAACATTCATTGTTTTAAGGATGAAACACACTGCTCAGGTAAACAAAAGAGAAATGTTTCTCTCCATTTTAGTTTTGAAAAACAGTATTGCAGTGCTCTTTTTGGTTTTGGTTTTGTCTTGGTACATTGGTTGCTATTTCTGTTTCATTATGGCTGTGGATTTCTTTTTCTTTTCTTTTTTTTTTTTTTGAGACAGAGCCTTAAGCTGTCACCCTGGGTAGAGTGCCGGGACACCACAGCTCACAGCAACCTCCAACTCCTGGGCTTACGTGATCCTCTTGCCCCAGCCTCCCAAGTAGCTGGGACTACAGGCACCTGCCACAATGCCTGGCTATGTTTTGGTTGCAGCCGTCATGGTTTGGCGGACCCGGGCTGGATTTGATTCCTCCAGCTGGCGCCTTAGCCACTTGAGCCACAAGCACGGAGCCATGGCTGTGGATTTTATGTTTAAAAGTGCTTTATACTGGGTGGCGCCTGTGGCTCATCGAGTAGGGTGCCAGTCCCATAACTGAAGGTGGCGTGTTCAAACCTGGCCTCAGCCGAACTGCAAAACAGAAAAATAGGCAGGTGTTGTGGTGGGCGCCTGTAGTCCCAGCTACTCGGGAGGCTGAGGCAAGATTGTTGCATAAGCCCAGGAGTTGGTGGTTGCTTTGTGCTGTGTGATGCAATGAAAGTCCACCGCGGGTGAAAAGTTAGACTCTGTCTCTAAAAAAAAAAAAAAAAAAAGTGCTTTATATTTATCCATTAGTCTTCACTGTAGCTTTCCAAATTTAGGAAGTAGCTAGTTCTTATATCTAGGTAACAAATACTAAACTAGGGTGGTGCCTGAGGTTCAGGGAGTAGGGCACCAGCCCCATATACCAGGGATGGTGGGTTCAAACCCGGCCCCAGTCAAAAACTGCAAAATAAAAAAAAATACTAAACTAAGGTAGACATTTACATTGTTTTTCACCCATTGCATAGCAAATATGGCATATAGCAAAGAATAAAGTCTGCGATTATGTAAGTCAAGACTATTGGCTATGACCACCTCTCCATGAAATGTGTGGTCCACAATGGTCAGTCAGACCTTGGGACATGAGGATATGACCAACGAGAGAATTCTATTACTAGCTTTATCCCGAGTGAAAGAATTTTGCCTCTACAAATTAATTTCAGGTGATATTTAATACAGATAAAAGTGAAGATGAAGTCTCCAGAATCCTATGCTCTCTTGTGCTTAAAAGTCCTCCCACTTGCAAGATTGTGAAGTTTGCCACAGTATAACCCGTATCTCCACCCATATGCAAGCTTTTCCACTTCTACACATTGGAATCTTGACTGCTATAATCACTCTGTCTGCTTCAGAGATTTGCTTGCAATAGTTGACTGTTGTGAAGACACCAAAAGTGCCCATCTGAAGGTATGAAAACTACACATATACTACACTGCATGGTTACGACCAATTGTTTTCCCTTGACTTTGAATGAGATTCTGATCACGTCAGCACTCCTCTCCACCAAGGAAGTGGTGAAACTCTTGAGCTGTGTGTGGTTAAAGGAATACTCTGGGATCTGAATTCTCTTTCCCTCTGAGTTTTACCAATCTTTTTCTTCTATCACAGCTCCTGAGACTATTGGTGAGTTTTCTTAGTCACTGAAGCTTCACAGTTTCTCAAAGTTCCCTTGAAGGAAGGATTATCTATTAATAGTATTTTTAAGGATGTTTGCTTTTTTTCCAACTTCCTCAAAAAATTCTGTCCCTGGTTACATAACAGGCTTGGAATGCCTGCTGTCTTTCTTTGTTGCCAGAAGGTTTCTCTGAGCACTGCTGTAACTAGCTCTTTTTGTGTTCTCCCTGGGCAATATAGAAGAGGTTAGTGGTTGCTAGAATAAAACTAGAATTTCACAATTGTATATCAAAATTCCACCCATTCCACTATCATTTAAAGTAGCTAATATATTATGATACTTCTTCTAACATGCATAATGAAGTGGATATTAGGAAACTCATCAGCATCCCAGATTAGATTTTATTTGCCTAAGTCTTTCATGCAAGTTATATGTCATTGTTGATTGAATGGTTTCTGCTGTACTCAACATTTATCCACTTAGTTTCACCATTGCACCTATGAGATTGTCAGTCCCTGAGCTCTTTGCATTCCTTCACATATCTTCCACTGTTCCTGGCTCTTGGCCTTTTATTTGTTTTCACTTCCAGCTACAGGGAGTGTACACAGTGTCCCTGAGCTCTTTCCCCCAGAGACTACTCCTGTTCTAAAGGCCCTAAACTTGTACCTGTCAAAAATGGTTAATACATGAGTATTATGGTGTCTTTTTTTATATAGTAATTGAAAGGCTGCCTGCTGTGCACAAGACTCTGTCCTGCTAGCCTGGAACCCGACTGGACATTGCATTTACCAGCCACCTGCTGGGAGCAATGTTCACTGAGATAGATGGTGAACTCCATCCACCCAACAATCATTCACCAAAGTCTGATTTCTGTGATTCAGGGATGTACCTTTTAAAGGCCCTGCATCCAACTGCAAATCTTCCCTTCACTCAGCTACTTGTTTGGATTCAGAAGATAGCACTTGGTACAAAGAGACACATTCCCTAATAATGTTTTATTCTTTTCTATCAGCCACCCTGTCTTTAATACCCTGCATGTGGTGAGCTTGCTCAGAGCCTCCTGACTATATGCCCTGTGCCCATATCCTATCTGTGTGTCTTTTTTTCACTGTATTGCTCTGGAGAGATTTCCTTTGTAATCTTGGTCAGCTCTGCAGACTCGTCTTTTGTAATGGTCTGTATTAATATCTTTTCCTTTCTATAGCATCCTGTAGGGTTTTCAAAACCTTTTGATTCTTAGCTTTTCTTTTGTGATTTTCGTATGGTTTCATTTTGTACTTGTTTAGATCCTTCCAATCTGATTGACACATCTGTCAAGACCAATTTTTTAACGCACTTTCTGTTAAGCTTCTGAGATTCATTTTGGCAGTTTCACTGTGGCTTATTCATCTTTTTTTGACTTTCTCTACAATCCAGACTCCCGTGGCTGATTAGTGTAGTTTCTCAATGTGGTTTTCACAGCTATCCTGGGGCTTGAGAACGCTTGCAAGGGTCTAAGATTTTTGCATCATTAACTTTTAACTCACCTTAGTGAATTTACAAGGTTTTTCTTCTCTAAAGTGCATAAACTCTTGCCCTTTAAGGGGGCACTCAAAATCATATGAGTTCCATGCTGTTTCATTTCCTCTTGTTCCTTAAGCTTCTTTTTCATTGGTTTGTCCTAATCTATCATTATGCTTGGCTCCTGTTTTAAGAATGCTACTCTCTATGCTGCTTTCTAAGACTTTAAGTCAACTCCATGGATGATGAGTTTATTTCTCTTTCCTCCAAACTGTGGTTTTTATCAACACAATGCCTATCCATTCAAATAGGTTTTTTAGGCTCGAGACATAAATATTCTTTACTTCATATGGGCTAAAAACATCTAACACTAGATGTGTAGCTTCTAATTTGGCTAATTTGGTGAACTGTAGGAATTTTCGTTTTCTGTCTTTTGAGTGTCTAGAGAGAATTGTTTTCAAATATCCGCCATTTTTATGACTCAAGTTTAATCCTACTCATGACTAATGATGGTAATTGAAATTTCTCTTGTTTAACATACTCATATGTATTTGTAGATTGTTATCATGCCTTGTTTTTGGTCTATTTTTCCTTTTCAAATGAACATTCCCAGCACTCTGTACTTTTTACCTAGAGACTCCCAACTCTTTCCACTTTGCTTATATTTAAAAATCTTAGTTGAATATTCTGCCTCATTTCCTGTAGTTCCAGGAACTATAGGAGAAATGTTGTGACTCTCCTTGCATCTTATAAGAGCCTGGGGGTCTGTTTGATGTCCCAAGGGCTCCCACAGTACACCTGCTCCCCTGAATAATCATGGTTCACTCCTCTAACATGGTGCTGCTTTGCAAGGGAGTTGGCCAACATCACAGTATATACCCTCCTTCCCCACAGCTCTTTGGTACTGAAGAAGTCATTCTGCCCTTTACAAACAGAAAATGATTGGGTTATTTGTGCATTAAGATGAGGATTAAAATAGGAATTTTTAGCAAAAGATTTCCTAGTCAGTTGGTTCGTAATGTGGGTTGACATTCTGCTATGAAGTGAATCCGGGAACATTCATTCTTCTATCAAACTGCTGAATCAATTCAATCACTCTGCCTCCACTATTGGGTCTTGGTTTCCCAAAGACAGTTTTGATAATTCTATTAAAGTCGCACCTGTTTTTCCAATTTGCAAGAGAAAAAGATAAAATTTGATAGAATAGGGAAAATTTTCAAAAAAAAGTAGACAGTCAGAGATGTAGATATTAGATTCTAGCTTGTAATAAGGCAGAGAAATTAGGAAAAATGCATATCCTTTCCTCAAAACTTCCTCATCTATATAGTCAAATGTAAAACTTTGGATGTTTCATGAAACCAAGAAGATAAAATGTGAGTATTTTTTTTCTATCAAGAGAAGACTACTAAAATGTCAGAAAATATTTTTCGAAACCAAAGGAAATTATAATAGTATTGAATTCAATTTGTCATTTTCTTTTACAAGACCCAATTTTCATTAAGATTATTGATTTTCACCCCAAAAGAGGCATAGTTCAACTAACATTGTTGTGAACTTAGCTTTGTGTATTTTTATCTTCTCATACTTATTCCACAAGCTTGAGAATTTATATCCTGTGTCATTTTATTGATAACTTTTATTTATAACGACTTTGGATTTAAATTCCTGGTAATGCTGTGGCTAATGATGTTGCAAAGATGTTACCAGCCCTCCCAGGCAGATTGATGAAGAAATTAGCATAGGTCTCTAAGTACCAATTTAGAATCATTTTAGAAGGAGAAGAACAATAATAATGTGCAAACTCTGGTCAATGTAACAAATATTCTTCCCATTTTAAAAAACTGCTTATAGTGAGTGTTAATCTTATTAGCAAAGGCTGGTGCTGCAGCTACTGAAGTCCCATCAGTTATCGTGGTACAAATCCTAGAAGAGTTGATTTGTTTGCATTGACTTCATGAAACCTTTGATTTCAGTGAAAGAAGGAATATAGAGGTTTCTTTGGTGTGAGCAGTTCCCATGACTACTCTGAACATGTTCATGTTCCTGCCGTATTTAAACTCTTTCTGGGGCTCAAATCAAATTCTGGCTCTTGTCAATTCTTATAATCCTTTTGACTAAGGATTTTGAGATGAGTCCCACAGAGAAGGAGCTGGAGGGGTCTGAGACGCACTATCAAGTGTTGCGTGTGACCATACTCTTCCTGTTGGGAGCCAGCTAAGTTACCACATCGGGGTCACCACCTTGCCTTTCTCTCACCTTCAGGTAAGTTTTCTGCATTAGCAGGGACACCACATTCTAAAGATCAGGCTGGACCACTGAATTGGGAGTATTATTTCTCTTTATTTGGAGTGATCCTTCTGCCTCAGCCTCCTAAGTAGCTGGGACTACAGGTGCCTGCCACAATGCCCAGCTAATTTTTTTATTTTTAGTAGAGATGGGGTCTCACTCTTGCTCAGAATGGCCTGGAACTCCTGAGCTCAAATGATCCTCCTGCCTCAGCCTAGGATTAAAAGTGCCACTGTGCCCTGCCCCAGAGATTATTTATTATATAATACCATTTATATTATATTCTTAAAAAAAAAACTACAGAACTAGAGAGTGGATTAGTGGTTGCCAGAGTTAAAGAGGAAATAGGTATGGGAAGGAAGTGAGTGTGGCTATAAACAGGCAAAATGAGGGATCACCAGAACAGATCTATGTCTTGACTGTACCTATGTCAACATCCTGGTGGTGTATTGTACTACAGTTTTACAACATGTTATCATTGGGAGACACTAAGTGAAAGGGTACATAAGATCCTATCCCTCTGGATAATTTCTTAAAACTGTATGTAAATATACAATGATCTGAAAAAATTTTGAAATATTTATATGCTAATATATAGATTCTTCATGGAAGTAAAAAGATACTCTGTATTATTACCACCTTACAATATTGCAGTACATGCCTGAAGGTCTAAATGGAAATATGAGCACTAGCCTGGAGCTATGGTGTGTTCCTTTTTTTTATAATAATTTTATTAAATCATAATTGTGTACATTGGTGCAATCATAGGGCACAATGTGCTTCATATACAATCAGAAACATTTTGATCGTACTGTGAGAGATAGCCTTCATAGCATTTTCTTAATCACTATATAAAGACATTGATACTCTACATTTAATAAGTTTCATCAGTATCCTACTAAGATGGAATTGTGCACTTGAAATGGGTGAATTGTATGTACATGAATTATATCTCAATAAAGCTGTTATTTTAAAAATGCCAGTCACTGCCATTTCAAGTGTGTACTTGTCAATGTCACCTTAAGTAAAACGGAAAAACAGGCACTAAAATAGAAAGGTTATTACTCATATAATCACCTTATAACCTAGATTATGCATTTATTTTTTAACATTTTTGTTAAGACTGTGTGTCAACCCCAGCAAAACCGGGTGAGAAAATGCCTTCTTCCAGCTCTCAGAACAATGCTATTTGCAGTAAAGTATCATGGCAGTTAGTATGTTCTCTGGATTTATCGCACAACTCCAGAAGGGGCCATTCAAAACATAGTGTACTGAATGGCACCCCGCCGAAGGGTAGACAATAACCCTGTGTGGATCACCACTCCAAAGGATGGAAAAAGTCTACTATTAAGTATTTGTACTCTCAAAGGTTATATCAGGTTATATATAATCTGATTTGTTTACTGGGAATTACTATGCACCTTGAAATCTATTACACTTTCTTAGGACCATGAAATTGGCATTCAGAAAAGCAAAGCATTAAATACCTGCCAGTTACCCCTTTAAAAGTAAACACTGAAGTCATGAACAGCCCTCATCTCAGTGATTTTTCTATAGTAAAGTAATCCCAAGCAACCTTCAAAATAAAACTGTAATCTTTTTAGCTGTAGAGGAATATAAAAAAGTCAACATATGAATTTGGTAATTTAATTTGTTTCTCTTAATTTAATTTCATATGCCAAAGGTGCAGACAAAAGGGGTATTAAAATGCCAGGAACAACTTTGTAGAATCATCCTTGCTTCCTGTAAGAGGTTGTGAAGATGACCTTGACGAGCATTTTCCTGAGCTACTACATTTTAATGCATGGTTGATTTGGGCATTTTGAGATGAAGTGAGTAAAGGGCTGATTTCTTTGAGATCTCACTGTGGACATCGATCATAAATGCACATCCTTGGTGTCTCCCTAAGGTCCTATGTTTTCTGTTTAGAAGGCAGTGCATTACATGAGTGAAATGCTGAAATCATGCCCAGTCAAAAGATATGGTGTATAAACTATTTTCTGTAAACATGACTCTTCTTCAAAATGTCTGAATTAATGATAAAATTTGTTTAAGGAATAGAATAAAAAATTAATATATTTTTAAAAGTTTGAAAAAAATCATGAAGAAACCTTGCTCCCCAACAATAGTTATTAAAAGTTGATGTTACCTTTATTTTTCATTTAAAAATCAATGAAAATTTGAAAATAACCTAGAAGAAATTGTTTTACTATTCCAAGAGCCACTTTCATAAAATAAGCAAGGTTAACATTTTAGTGTATTTCTTCTAATTTTTCTTTGCAAAGCAACCATTATCTTTTGAAAACATTTGTTTATTTTTACAGTTTGGACCCTAAGTACAATTTTTTTTTTTTTTTTTTTTTTTTGCAGTTTTTGGCCGGGGCTGGGTTTGAACCCACCACTTCTGGCATATGGGGCTGGCGCCCTACTCACTGAGCCACAGGCGCTGTCCCCTAAGTACAATTTTTAAGTCTGAATCATATTACGTTCTCTCATACACACACATGCATAAACACACCACCCATAATTCTCTCATCCAACAGACAAGTCCTATTTTGTCTAATTTTTTTTACCTTAGCCAGACTATGTGTGTGTCGCTAGGAATAATAAAGAAAATAAAAGATTCCAGAATCCAGAGCTGATTAGTTTGGTCCCAACAGTTCCCCACACAGACACCTGGAGTTGAACTGAAACACGGAGAAGACCAGTGGCCACTGTCAGTGCTGAAAAAATCATCTTGTACAGTTGTTACAGTGCTAATGCTTGAACCCGAACCTTTTTTTGAAGGAATTATTGCAGATCACAGGGTTTTTCAACGTGGCAGATTGAAAATCTTTTCCATCAGTATTATGGGAGCTAAAAGTATTTCACTCATCTTGATCCTTTCTCTCCCCCAAAGCTCCTAAGTATCTTATATAAAAGAGCGCATTAACTCCGAGACAAACTTCAAGTGGCAAAGAAAAACCATAATTTCATCAAGGAGACAAAAGAAAATTTTACCTCACCAAATCTAGTCACTATAAAAACAAGTTAACATTGCATGACATTGCATGAGCCTGGATTCTGAAGCCTCAGTGCTCAAGTTCAAATCTCGTCCTTGACATTTCTTTTCTTTTCTTCCTTTTTTTTTTTTTTGCAGTTTTTTTTGCCAGGGCCAGGTTTGAACCCACCACCTCTGGTATATGGGGCTGGCGCCCTACTCCTTTGAACCACAGGCACTGCCCAACATTTGTTTTCTTTATGACCTTGGTCAAGATACTACAAATACTCTGTGCCTAGACTTTTTTATCTGCATAAAAGAGACACTATCAGTGCTTTGTCTACAGGATTGTTATGAGAATTCAATGAGTTTACATATGTAATGTATTTATGAAAAGTGCATGCCACATAGCAAACACTAAGTACATGCTAGCTATTAGTATCATCATTGTTTTTTCTTATGATTATGCATATTTTCTGTTATTTTTGATGGCTACCTATTTTATATCAAATGAATGTAAGCTTATTCAACCATTCTCTTTTAATTGGCATTTAGTTTCTTTTCTTTTTTTTATTATTACAAACTATTTTGATATAAATACCTTTGTGCATAAATTTATTTTGTTGAAGTTCCCCAGATGGAAAATAACTAAATCAAAAAATAAGTATTTTAAAGCTTCTGATACATTTTTTCAAAGTATCTTATAGGATTAATCTGATTGTTTCCATCAGTTTTGGTACCAATTTAGTCCAAAAATTCAAAACATAGAATGTGAATTAAAAAAAAGACTCCCCTAAAAGATTTTTTAAAAAAAGATTTCAAACACAACTTCCAGTCATTATTATAGCTATTATTTGACCCCATCACATTTTCTCAGAACGCTAACCCAATGCCAAATTCATTTGTAGATGTTCCTTGATTTTTTGGGAGTGAGACCTTGAATTTAAACTTGATAAAAACATGAAAGTGGTAACTGACCTAAATATGAAGTCTCAGTCTTATACACCCACCAGTTCACACTGCTTACCCATCTACTTTGTCAAAAAAAATACCATAAAAACAGAAAAAATAAAGGGTGACTCAGAGGCAAATACCCCAATAAAAATCAGAAACATATAAACTCAGGATGGTAGATGAAGAAAACTTACAAAAGCAAACTCATTACCTGCTATTAAAATGTTATTATAGAATACAGTGGCTAAGGTATGCTTTGAGGTCAGACTATTTAGTGGAAATGTGAAGCCTATAAAAAACCATTCTTTACTTTGAACTAGTCTTATAGTTAAATTACGTGAATGGAATTTACATGAATGGAAGGTTGAATGTAAGTTTTACTGAAGAGACTATTGTGCATGGTTCAGGTATGGCTGAGTTTAAGATGTCTCCTAAAATTAAGTTCTCCTCACAGAGTTTTGCATTGGCATGTACCTACCCAGCTACATTACATTTCCCAGCAACCCTTGCACCTGAGCTTGTCCATGTGATACAGTTCTGACCTCTGGGAGGTGAAAAGAAATGTGCAATGTCTAGATGTTGCCATTAAAGGGGAATCAAATGTTTACTTCCAAGGCTTTCACTTTCTACAGGCAGATATGGAGTAAGAATTGGAGAATGTGTCTTGGGTATACAAGCATAAATCAAATGTTGTGGATGGCTACACTAGACTGTTACACACAATAGAAAGTTCCAGCTACTTTGGTCCACTTTAATGGTAGGATTTCTTTGTTATAGCTACTTATCCTGTACTCTTCCTAATATGAACAACCAAAATTGAAATTAAAATTTTGAAAATAATTAAGAATAAAATGATACTCAAAAAACACACTTAGGATCAAAGTTGTTTTCACATAGTAAATGAGAAAATATCATGAATGTTATATTAATCAGGCTGATAAAAATATCTCCGATTGTATGTGAAGCCCACACACTGTAGTCCATTACTGAATTATTGTACACAGCTATGACTCAATAAAAAATAATTTAAAAAAAAGAGTATTACCAAAGATAAAGAGGAATTTTTCACAATAAAATAATTGTCAATTCATCAAAAAAAAAAAAAAACACACTTAGTGATGACTTCTACATTGTTCAACGAATTGGCCCTAGATTCTAGGAGTACTACTGGCCCACCACTTTCATCTACCAGCTCTACACAGTAGGCTTTATATGTATAAAGCCACCTTGCCTGGGATAATACCCTCATAAACAATCTGTAAATGAAACTTTTCTCATGGTCTGTTTCCCAGAAAATCCAACCTGTAACAGTAAGTATCAGGAGTGATCTGATGTAAGCTGGACTAGTCAGTGCCTGGCTGGCAATTAGGGTCTCATCTAGGGTGGTGGACAGAGGACAGACAGACTATGGTTCAACTAGATGACCCAGGTGCTAAAAGTTTCACTGCCAGTTCAAGGAAGGCATGAGCTACCACAATGTATTAAGCTTTTGAAAAATATGAGGACGTAGTAACTATAATGACAATGGAATTAAGTTGCTATTACTAAGCTCCATTGATGTGCTAGAAAAAGACAATGGAAAGGCTGTAAGCAATTAGCAGGCAATTGAAAGCCAAACGTGAGAGCCAGAGAGCCTCTTTGATGATATATAAATAAGCTCTCTACTCTGGCAGCAGGAGGTCAGAGGAAGTTAGGACTTAATTGTTACTTGAAGAATTTGTACTTTTTCTTCTCAAATTCTAGTTTCTGCAAGCTTAAAGGCCTGGGTACCCAAATAATCATATTTTCACAAGCAGGCCAAGCAGAAATCTTTTTGAATTATATACAACAGTGGTCTCTGGTCACTTGTGTCTAGAAACCAGCAGGCAGCAAGAGTCACCATTTTGAAAAGAGTGCTGTTACACAAAAAGGTCAAGGACTATTTTTGACACTTCCATGCTGGTTAGTATTCCTGCCAGTTTTTGATGATATATCCATAAGTTAAGCAACATTGGTTTGGAAAGGACACAGTGACCAGAAATGAGCTTCTAGGCCATGCAGCAGATAAATTGCTGAAATCTGCAGAGATGTTAACTTTTGTTGAATGAAATCTGGAATGTGTAGGAGAGAAGAGAGACAATGAGCAATAGGTGGGAGTCTGAAACCAGCTACAGCAGCAGAGAATATAGTTTATTTCTACTAATGTTCCTTACCTAACTTTATCCCACAAAGGAGGCCAACTGGAATCTTGTAGAAGCTGCCCTCTGAGTTTGTGGAAAGAAGAGAATCTGAGTGAAGAGGGTGGATTATAGCAGGCACAATAATAAACCACTTAAGCAAGACTTGTTGCCTCAGCTGTTAGGAGTGAAGTCAGACAACAGCTTTTGATGTCAGACCATTAAGAGATTGCCTTGACTGTAGAATCTGGCTCAAGATTATACACTTCCGGAGGAAGTACACATTCAGTGACTGTTGTGGTGGGTGTTGGGGGTTAAAAGCCAGAAATTTCAGTCCAAAAAGGGACAACTTTTGTGCATTACATTAACTCTTTAGGGTAAGCCTAGGGTATCATCAGACCAGCATTGCAATTCCACCTATCTTTCTGTCCTCTTCTTTCTCTTCCTTCCAAGATTCTAATCCCGCTGATTTGCCCTAATAAAAATGGCATATGTTACAGCTGGTGTCAGAGTCTGGTTGCCAGACAATCTATCCTGTTGAGATATGCATTTATTCTTCATACTCCTTAAAGCATATTATTCACTTAGATTATAGACACCATAGTCATCTAGTTTTTCTTCTACTTCACTTGCCACTGTTCTTTTTTGTCATTTCAGCACTCACTCCCTAATCCTTTCCCTTTTTAAAAATCTCCCTACATTCTTTTGCTAACATTAGCTAGTCTTGTTGCTTTAAATGCAATCTGTTTTCAATAGAGCAGCCAAAACAGTTATGTTAAAATACCATTCCTTCCCTGAAAACAATTCCATAATTTCTTATCTCAATCACGGTAGAACCCAGTGTTTTGTTTTGATTTGCTCTGGTTTGCTACAACAGACTGCCAGGCCTACCACCAGTGATTCTCAACCCTGGGTGTATGTTAGAATCACCTGTTGAGCTTTAAAAAATTACTCTGGCCCAAACCCCACATAAAGCAAATTCAGTAAGAATGTCTTGAGGTAAAATACTTCATCACTGACTTTATAGCTCCTAAGAACATCTGATCTGTATCTAGGGTTAAGAAGCACTGCCTTAGAAATGTATCTCATCATTGTCACTCTAATCTTTCCTACCTCTCCTGCCATATCTCTCTGAACATCAGCTTCAAAGAACCACTCCCCATTCTTTGAATATACCAAACCACGCTCCTAACTCAAGAACTCTGAGCTTATTCTTTCTAATGTTTAGAATGGTTTCCCCCCACTCATCAGGTCTTTGCCAAACTTCACTATCCCATTGAGTCTTGTCCTGACCTACCTCACTGAAAATTGTAACCACTCTACACGTTGCCTATCCTTTTCCCCCACTTTAAATTTCCCCAAAGCATTTATCCTATGTCATTACATGTATTTTATTTGTTGTTTGTTAGCTTCCTCTGCTAGTTTCCTATTGCCATTGTAACAAATTACCATAATTTCTCTTCTTAAAACAACACAAATTTATTGTCTTATATTTCTGGAGGTCAGAAGTCCAAGATAGATGATGTTCCTGGGCTAAAATCAAGATACCGACAAGGATCTGTTTCTTCTGAAGGCTCTGGAAGTGATTTCTTTTCCTTGTCCTCACCAGCTTCTGGAGAGAGCTACCATTTCTTGATTTATGGCTTCTTATCCATTCTCAAATGCAGCAATCACAGCACTCTGACTTCTGTTTCCATTGTCATATTCTTTCCTCTTTCCTAAATCTCTTCTTGACACAGTGTTCTATGGACTTGTAATTATGTTGGGCCTACCCTGACAATATAATTAATATTGATATATGATAATCCTAAACTTCCCATCTCAAGGTTCTTAACTTAATCACATGTACGCTGTCCTTCTGCCATATGAAAACACATTCACAGGTTCTGGAGATTTGGGTGTAGGCATTTGTGGAGCCATTCATTACTCTGCCTACCGTACTTCACCTCACATGCATCCTCATTAAGAGTAGAATTTCTGCTCATTTGATTCAGTGCTATGTCCTAGTACCTACAACAATACCTCCTGTTGTGGTGGTTTAATTAACAATTTGGTTAATTAGCTCAATCACCTGTGGCTTCCTTAAGGTTGAGATGACCCCAAGAGATGATAAGTATCTTGGAGATTTTTTCACTTCATCAAGTTATTTTATTTGGTTACACATGATATGCTAAAAGGAATTTCTTTTTTATAACTTGCTTTTAATAGCCAAAGTATGCAATCCTAAAATATTTTATGAACATCTGCTCTATATTTGCTACCAAGCCCATAAGGGACAATCTTTGCAAAATCAAAGCCAGATTCACTCAGTTGAGAGCTCAAACCAGACAGTTGGAATAAATTTAGATGAAAGAAAGTGCTCCAAAGATTTCTAGACTCATCAAACCACAGACAGGGGAGAAATATCTAAAGGTCATTTGATATATTCTCCTGTTTTCATATAAGAGAAAAATTTCAAAAACGTAGACTTATCATAATCTTTAAATTTGTATTTACTTTTGAGCTCCTTGAGATAAAGTATTTTGTCTTGTTTATTTTTTATCTCTAGTTCCTAGTACATAGCAAGCATTTGATGTGTTATTGAAAGATATATTGAATAAACAAAGATAACATTAAAGTCTTCATGCCCTAAAAGCTGGAGATGGAGCTGAATATCAAATTTAGAGAAAAAAAGTACTTTAACTTTTGGAACTAAAAAGAATTCTATAAAAGAGAACATATCATTGTATTAATAAATCAGTTATAATGCTACCAAGCAATGACAGCTTGGCCACAGAAATAATAAAGCACACCTTTGAATGCTATTAACTTCAGCCTTATACTCACATGAATAAGCTTTTCCAACCATTCACCCAACTACACAGGTTAAGGCTTAGGAATCCTAAGCCTGGCATCCTAACAGTCTATCTATCGCCAAAGTCCATGGCTCTGTTTCCAACATACATCCCGTTAGAGAAGTAATTGTTAAAGTGAACAAATATCCCCCTTGTTCTCCACATCACCGCAATGTTTAGGTTAGAACTGTGAAATTACAGAGGGAGTTTGGTAAGCTCTCACCTAACGGGCACAATGAAGGGGTATATGGCACACTTTTGGTAAAATCTTCAACTACAATTTAGATTTTACTAACAAATGCAAACAACATAACCTAATTGTATGTACTCTTACATTAATCTGAAATTTAAAAAAATTATAAAATAAAATAAAACCGAAACCTTCCTAAATACCAAACATATTAAGAGAGCAAATAAAACAGATCACATAGTGAAAAACTAATGCTACCAAAAAAAGCCCCCCAAACATGGAATTAATTCAAGCAAAAGACATTTGAGTGGCAAGAGTCACATCCACTAAAAGGTAAATAGGAACTGGTGTGCCTTCTTTAGCTCCCTCTTTCTCAGCTATAGTGACTTAAAGGCCACATGTTCCAGATGGCATAGCTAGAAGATTGAAGATGCCTAGATACTTGGGTCACCCTTTGGAGGAGTGCTGCTTTGGAGAGCTGCCCAGACTGCAGCAGAATATGAGATGAGAAAGGCTAGGTCATGCCACAGAAATTATAGGGTTGTATCTTGTAGCAGCTAGCATTAATTACTCTAAAAAATAACAAGATTGGTAAGAAGAATGTGTGGGGACTGCTCTAACAAAAAGGAAAACAAAAATATATGGCATCTGTTCAGTAGTCGAGTGCCTGGGCTGCCAGGAAAGTGGTACTAGAGATCAAAAAATGTATTACCCCCTTGTATACAGAAACAAAACATGTGACTATGCTATTACCTACAACTTATGATCACATAATTACTGAGCTAGAAACTCTAGGGGAAGAATTGGAAAATTGAAAATTAGTAGTACTAGCCTAGCCTAGTATGGGCTTTAAAAAAAAAAAAGTCACCTCTTCACTGGGACTTTCCTCTCCCTACCCCCCACAAATTACCCTTTATTTTGCTTTATAATGCCTCACATTACTTATCATTATCCTAGATTATGGTTTTTGGTTTTTAGTTGTTTTTTTTTTACTCATTAAGGATCATTTATTTATTCTCTGGAATAAAATCGCCACAAAAAAGAGGCTAAAGTTTCATGTTGACAACTTTATCCTCAGAATCTTTAATAGTACCTGACACAAAAATAATCATTAGGCAGCAAAAATAAGTGTTCAATAAATAAAGCAAAGAATGAATAGATATTCTTTAAATATTGGTTTAAGAAGAAGACTCCTTAATTAATATGCACTGATGTCTTTTTTTGTTTTTCCTTCTCTATTTCTCATTCTCCTTCACTTTCTAATTCTTTCCACTCCTTTTTTCTTGGTAAATTCAATTTATTCTTGTCTCCCTTAAGGTTCATATAGCAGCCCCACAGCATCCAAATTAACATGTTCTCTCTCACCATATGGTAATGACAAATTATTTCAAGAAATAATCTGATTGATCTGCCTTGGGTCATGTATGATCAATTATTTATGGTCATTTGTAGAGAGAGGGTATAAACATTGTTTTTCATGTCCTTAGTGGGAATCTCTAAAAGCAACTACTACAAACACTCTTACAACAAAATGATAAATAAGATGATTAATTTTCAAATAACTAACCCCTATTTACAAATAGAAATCTTTTATCAGGTGGTTGCTTGGGATACTGACTACAAAAAAGGTAATAAAACAGTCTTTGAATATTGTATTCAAAAAAGGAAATAGGTAGGTGAGTGATATTATTGACCATTTTGAAAAGGAAGAAATTTCTAAATATTTTAATTAAATTGTACGTAAAGCCATATTCCAAAAATCTTTAGAATTCTGTATTCATAATTACATGTTTGAAGCAACACTCTCTTTATTAGAAGAATATCAAATGTTGACATGACAAGGAAAACATATAGTGAGGTTAAAAAATAGAATCGTGTAATTTTTCCTTCTCTATTCAATTGTTTTGCTTTCTCTGTCTTTCCTTTAGAAAAAGAAAGATAAAATAGTTCAAAAAACCAATTCATTAGCAAATGCAACAGTTTACTCCAGCATTTTCCTGAAAAAGCCATAGATCAAACCATGTATTCTGACAGGAAAGACCCTATGAATATGATCTGTCCATAAATATACCTACTAAGAATAAATATATGCTTATAGTTCATGGAGTAATAAATAATAAACAATTATATAGTCTAGTCTAATTAAGTCTAATTGTATTCTTATTTGGGAAAATAATTTTAATATATTATTCTGTCATTATTTGGTAATTCTTTAATGTACAAGTATACAGAGTTGTATGATATATACACATGCATGCACACATACTAGAAACACACAGTGTTCACTGGATGAAAATCTTGAGTCTAAAATTAGTTCTGTAATTGCATCATGAATGAGAAGTTACCCTGTCTTGATTATTCTTAAATTCTTTATATATCTACTGTCTTCTGCTGATGAGAAGCTGTCAAATTTTACTTCAATACTAGATCTTTTCATTTTACTCTATAAAAGGTGCCTTCTGTTTTCCTTCCCATATGATTCAGAAAATATATTGCAGAATGCCAAATAGATGATTATCTAATTGTTTTACACTGTGAAAGGTTTTAACATTGTCTGAATTCATTTCATTTATTTAGAAAGTGTGTGTGTGTGTGTACGCACACAGAGTAAACTTACAATACTCTATACATTGAAGAAACAACAATGAACTAGCCAATTTCCTGCTTTTGAATTGTCTAGAATCTAATAAATAAAACTTATTAAGGCCTTATGATATGCTAATACACAATGTGCAAAGTATAGAATCTCATCCTTTGAGCTGGAGTTAATACTGTTTTAAAGATGTGACACATTATTTAACAAGCCCAAGCCCAAATATACTGTCATTTTTTAAAGTTTCTGGAAATCAAATCTTTAAAATCAAGTATTAATTCTTAAGCTAGTATTTGAGGAAAAATTTGCTGACATTTGAATAAGAGCCTAAGAACCATAATCACACTTCATCAAGCATCTCTTCCTTCTTAGATGATTGCTAAGAAAGCTGAATGCATTTATCATTAACTTTATACACACAGCTTAGACTCAAGCCCTAGTACAACTCCTCTATCCATGTGATGCAATCCCTAGGGAATACTCTAGGGCGAAGCATAGAGATTCAAGATGCATGATGCCTTTCCATGTAGGAGTGGGCCTTTCCCTCTTTCCTAGAGGTAGGAAAAGGAAGGAGAAAAGAAGGGCTGCACGGTGACCATGACCACTAATGACAATGGCTCAGCTACTGAGCTGCTGTCTGAGGAACAGAATGGATTTCTTTTTCAGGGAATGGGAGGGGGCAATATTGGAGAAAAGCGTGAACACTTTCTCTCCCTTAACCTAGCAGCTGTTGAAACTACAGTATGATTCATCTTTTTTTCACTTTAAGAAATACTAGCTCCTCTACCGATTTTTAAAAGGGATTATTGGTTCTAGTTCCCAGAAGTCCCTTGTTACTAATATAGCTATTTACTCAGCCCATTCCTCATGTATTTATTCTTGACAAAGTAGTTTTTCTCAAATTGTATTAATCTTTCCTAGCCGTCCAATAAGGAACAATCTGAAGTTAGTTCCACTAGTTTGTTTGTTTGTTTGTTTTGCAAAGACAAGGTCTCACTATTGCCTAGCTTGCTCTTGAACTTCTGGCCTAACCTGATCCTCCTGCCTTGGACTCCCAAAGTGCTGGGATTACAGGTGTAAGTCACTTGTGCCCAGTTCCATTAGTGGTATTTGATGGGAATAGAGAAGTCAAAATAATTATTAAATACTAAGCACAGAATGATAATTTCAGAAGAAAACATGTTTAACTTTAAGAGAAATATATTTCTTTATCTTTTCTTTTAACTTTAAACGTTTAACGTTAATGAAAGCACTCTATCTTCTTGCTTATCAAATATCCTTATTTTAAGTAGTATGAAAATCCAACACAAGAAAGCCCAATATCATTGTTAAGTAAGTTCGGCTGCTTTTAAAAAAATATTCATACCTTTCTCCCAGTGCCAGATTTCTCTAGATGGGTTTGCCCTTCAATGTCTCTGTGCCTTTGAAATTTGTTTTTTCCTCTTTCTTTACTTTGCATTTTGTGAATTTTCAATTTTTACTACTCAGATTATATGAGGAGGGCTTCAGCATTCCACCTCCCAGAATTATGTCTCTACAGAGTTTGTACACTTGCTAATTTTAGAACATGGCACAGGTTTTCTGTGTAAGTCTTTGAAGGAAGAGATCATATCCTATTCAACTCTGAAATCTTCCTCACTCCAAACCAATCACAGTTTCCCTGAAATGAGTGAACAATGTTCGGAATGTACCAAGTACAGAAATCCACAACTCTCAACTCCCAGACCATTACTCCCTTCCCTACAACTTCATGTCTCTTATTACCATATGAATATAGCAAGCAAGTTCTGACTATTTTAACCTCTACACAGTTCTGGGAAGGCTATCTTTTATTAGACTGCATCAGTGCAAAAAGTTTGACTCATGGTGACTCATTCTGATTCATGTCAAACAGAACAACAAATTGTAAAAACACTTCAAATTTTCAGAGTCCAGTTACATGATATATTGAAACAGAGACAGAGTAACATTTTGTTATAGCTATCATTCCTGGATTTATTATATTTTTTGTTTAGTCCAGATTTTCTTTAGATGATTTTTAAAACATCATATGCATCTATATAAATGATCTTAAGTCATTCCTAGAAAAATTTGATAAGTAAATGGACAGATGAACAAATGGTATACAAACTGAAGATATCAATCCCTCAAAAAAATTGTGCAAGTTAACAATCAGTTCAAATTCTATAGTTCTAGTTTAACACTACATTAAATTTAATACTAAAAACATAATCAATGATTATTATTATTTAAAATTTGGTATTGAGCATTCTCTGAGCATGTTTTCCACATCAGAAAGTTAGCAGTTTACTAGACTTAATTCCTGTCTCTAAACTCATTTCATATCCAAATAAGCTATTTTATTCAATAAATATTTATAAAGTGTCCTCCTGACATGTATTCAAAGTTGTTCTGTCAAAGAGAAAAGGTTAGTGAAGCTCAATTAGACCAAATGGAATGCTTGAGAGAACAGAACTGTCTTTGGCATTTTGGGAACATTAACACTGAGTTAGTCAATTCTATGCCCTTGAACAAGGAATTCTGTAGCTCAGGGCTGGAACTGTCAAATTTGTCAGTAGCAGCTGCACATATCAATCTCTACATGGGGATGGGTAATAAGCCATCACATTAGGGTTATACATGGTTGTGTAAAGAAAAAGCTTATTCCCAGCTACTTCATATCCTTAAAAGAGACCTGCGATGAGCTTGGAGACCCGTAAACAGGTGCTCTATTCCACCTCATGGAAGGGTATCGTTTAAAACAGAAATATCTGCAGAACAGACAGCTAAAAAAAATATTTAGGGAATCTTCTAAGGAAAAATGAGATGCTAATCTACAAGTCACAGAAACTCTATTTTTCTCTTCTAATTGTGCCTCTTAGGTAAAACCTAAAATGTGTAGTAATTCCCAGCGTGGTCACCAGAAAATTCTCATTTAACCAAAGGATACAACAGCTGAAGTTGAGACTCAAACTGAGCAAATGTTCAGTTTAGTAAGACAGATGTGTATTGTAGCTGTTCTTACATTGGAAAGAACTATGTAGATCTAAAGTGTAGTGCCTAATACTTCTACAGCATAAAACAGGAGCAAATGCAGATTTTTTTTTCCTGTTTTATAACTGATTTGTATAATTGGGTAGAGAAGAAGTCTTCCAACAATCAAAGATTATATGGAAACATGAAGGAATTGCTGATAGGAGTTAAATAAAATGGGGGAAATAAATAGCTAGAGGTTTTATTTCTTTTCTCAAGTATATGTTAATAATAAGAGTTTACAACATAAATGCATTTCTAACTTATTAGTCTATGTTGTATTTTTTTCTCATCAAATCAGAAATGCATCAGTTCTGATACTTTGCACCAACTTGCTATATGAATTTAGGAAAGTCTCTTTGTGAATCACTATTTTTATCAACAAAAATGGAAATAATAGTATCTTTCATCTGTATCCCTGAAGATCATGATAAGGTTAAAATGAGATAGGAGGGAAATGTAAAGTTCAAAAAGTCAATTGTTCACCTTCAGTCAACTGTCTAAATATAGGATGAAAGAGAATATATTCAAAACTATACTGAAAAGCATAAGGTTATAATTTCTCATGAACATTTCAACTAGCTGGCTGCTAGAAAGTGAACAAAATCTAAGACTGCAAAAATAGAACAATTAGAACTATGATTTAAATCCAGGAACACAACAATACTCTGCTAGTCATATCAAGTAGATACTGCTCAAAACTTGGAGAGCCTCCAAACAAGAGATAGGGGAAATGTTTGGAAACTATTTCAGGAATAAACTTTGAAATAATTAGAGATGATTTCTGAGGACAAGTAAAGTTTGGGAAGTGTTGTGTGTTGTTAGAATAATACAATAACAAAAGAAATTTGAGTTGAAACATGCCTAGCAATTGGAGCTGTCCATAAGTGAAAATACAGTGCTGCAAAGTAGTGAACTTCTGGTCATTAGAAAGACTCAGATGTAGGATAGTGGATAATCAACTGTCAGCAGGCTGTAGAAAGATAGCACTAGGTATGCTTCAAGGTCTCTTCCAATCAGATAACATTTAAATTGAGAATATAACAGTAATTTTTTAATTAACAATATTACACAAAGGAGAAACATTATCATCTTGTGGAATAAGTGTCTCCGATAGAAATATTGAGGTATATGATAACATGCCATTATTCTGAATCTGGTGGTTCTGAATGAGAAAAAGGGGAGAGAAAAAATAGAAGCTCTTGTTCACCACACCATTTTCACAGTGACTGCTATAGTTGTCAAGTGCATGATTAAAAATAGATACTTTTCAAAGTGAACATTAATTTGTTTATCATTGCTATTAATGGAAGTAGGAATTGCTTCTGTTTTGAAAATAAACTTTATAAAAATTTTTCTAATAAGTTGCTTAAAAGGAGAAAAATTGATTTCATTTGGAGTTAATGCTAGGAACGCAATAGATGAGTTATAAAATGAAAACTGCTTCATGAAATAAGTTATGACCCAATACAAAATGACTTGAATTTTTAAATTTAAAACTTGCTATCCTATTTCAGATTGAAACGTTAGCATAGATTTAGATAAGCTTTCATAATGTAGAAACTTTTATGAGCTATTTAACTTGAAAACTTCTTGGTTTGCACTTATCTGAGGTCACATTAAAAACAAATATAATTTTTGTTTTTAGACAGAGTCTCACTTTATTGCCCTGGGTAGAGTACCATGGCATCACAGCTCACAGCAACTTCAAACTCTTGGGTTCAAATGATCCTTCTACCTCAGATTCCCAAGTAGCTGAGACTACAGGCACCTGCCACAATGCCTGGCTAATTTTTCTATTTTTAGTAGAGATGGGGTATCACTGTTATTCAGCCTGGTCTCAAACTCCTGAGCTCGAACAGTACACCCACTTCAGCCTTTCAGAGCACTAGGATTATGGCATAAGTTGCCATCTCTGACCAAACAAATATAATTTTAAATAACAAAACTCTCCAGGATTTTGTCAACATATCTGAGAAAATTAGAGATTCATTCGAAAAGCATAACTGACTACATGATCAAGTTAAATACATAATTTGGCTCTTTAACTCTTTTTGCTATTCAAGTACATTAAGTAAGTCCAAACAAGGATCAACAAACCCATTCCAAACATACAAAGTCAGAACCAAACCACAAGATTTTGAGGTCATAACTGTCTGCAGGGAATATCTCCTAAAAGGACTAGCCAGGTAGTATAGAAATAAAAGACATCAAGGAGGGACAGAGTTTCCAGAGGATTACAGACTATCCCCTGAAAAAAATGCATCAGATAAATGCAAATGTATAAACAGTGCATGATGATCAAACCAAACATTTCTCTGAACAATATCCAACTCAGAGCCAACTAGGTAAAACTCTTGACCTGATGTTTGGCCATCTTCTTTCATAAACACAAAAACTGAAGTGGATGTTGGATTAAATAAGTGGCTTAAGGTCATACAGTAAGCTGTAAGGCCTAATCCAGATTCTAACTAAGTTATATGAAATCTAGAGATTAGGGTTCTGGCCTCAAAAATATTTTCAAGTATATATAAATTCTGAGTTTAATTGTGCATTAGTGTATTACCTAACCCTAATTGCTTGTTCTTTATGTCTTTTCTATTAACAAAAGACAACAGATGTAAAATATAGTGAAAAGTTATTCTGAATATACTTAGTAGCTAGCCCTCTAAGTTCTGATGAAAATGTTATACTACTCTATAAGTTACAAAGAACTAAAACTAGAGTTTATTCTGACTGAGAGATTGGTGTAATTAATAATGAAAAGTATCATACATTTTATTCATAGGCAGTTCTGCTATATTTGCATAGATATTTCCTTGGGGAGAACAATAAACAATTTTATGATGCCCTGTACGATTGGCCTGACATAAATCTTGACAGTCCGCTATTAATAAAAGAAATTTTGTTAAAATAAACCAAATATTTATTATCTTCCTAGTAAGTCATTTGCAAATAAACCATCACCCCATTTTTTTTTTTTTGACAGCCTAAACATGTGTGATTGCATCTTGGAAAAGATTTACTTTTGCTTAGATGAGACAGGAAGGAAGGCTTCAATCTGGTGATCTGCAAGGGTGACATCATGTAAGGAATAATCATCATGTTTATGTTTCTTATGTCTATCAGGACATTAAGCAATTGTTGCTCCTATATAGGCCGGAGAAGGGAAATGAAAAAATCTAATGAGTATCATTACTGAAGTGACTTCAATCTCTGGGTCCAAATTATAATTATTATTTGCTTCTAAGTCTTCCGATTATGTAGGGATTCTTCAATACCAATTTATCTCTTCTAGAAATGTGTTCTTTATTCTTAAAAATAGAAGCATAGCTCTACCTTGAACATAATCATGAAAGATGAGAGCACACTGCTCAGTCTATTTTTATGAGTGAATTGGTTTGATTTCCTTTTTGGCAACTGCAAACTCAAAGCATTAGAATAAATGTGTTCATTCAACAAAAAATGTGTCTTGTTTGATTGAATAATCTTCTGATCAAAGTTAAAGAATCTTAGAAAAATGGAAGAGATTTACAAGGAAGTGAGATATTTATATCTTAATGAAAATAAAGCCACTCTTTGGGGATTTTCAAAGACATGCTTAGACGGTTGAGTAGAATAACACTGGTATGCGGATTTTTCCTATTCATTGTGCCTTGGATGCCAAACCATTATGGTTGGTCAATCATTCCCTGGTCCCAAGACTGTTTATCTTTCTCTAGGCTCTAGTATTAGCACTGCATGTATCAGTTAGGGTTTTGTTTGTTATAATCAATAGAAACAAACAAAAGATTAGAAACCGACTACAAGATTTTCATGTAGCACATAGACTCAAACATGTTGGTAATGGGCCATATTCAGGAAAGAACAAGTATCAATATTGAGCAGAGAGATTCTACTCAATATTCCAATTCCCAAAGGAAAGTGTCAGGCCTTATCTGGGACACTATGCTAACAGAAGCCAGAATGCTTTGATTGGCAATTTCAACAACTGCAGAGAAGAAATATAATTTCCCATGTATAAATGGGATTGTTTGCTCTTGTCTTGTTGATTAGTGTGAGATCTCTGTATCTTCTCCTAGTGATCAGCCTTTTGTCAGATTCATAGAATGCAAACATCTTCTCCCATTCTGAAGGTTTTCTTTAGTTCTTGTAACCCTAGCTGTGCAGAACCATTCATTTATTTTGGTGTTGCAATTGCCAAAAGGGTCTTCTTCATGAATTCTAGTTGATGGCCTCCAGAGGTTTTCCTACACTTCCTTCTAGAGTTTTTATCATTTTGTGTCTCAAATTTAAAACATTTATCCAATGAGAGTCAATTTTTGTAAGTGGTGGGAGGTGCAGGTCCAGTTTCAGTCTTCTAAATGTGGCTAACCAGTTCTCCCAGCACCAATTAGTAAGTAGGAATTCTTTTCCCTACTGTATGGTTTTGTTTGGTTAATTGAAGATCAGATGGTGGGTGATATACAGGTGGTTTTATCTCTAAGCTTTCTATTTAATTAGAAGTAGGCAAGACACAAGAACAGGACCTTCTCTGGAAAAGACATATGAATGACAAACAAACATAGGAAAAAAAATTCTCATCCTCCCTAATCATCAGAGAAATGAAAATCAAAACCATCTTCTTCTTTTTTTTTTAAAGACATGTATTTTATTATTCTTCATTACATTATTTCCCCCCCTACCCGTCCGTGATAAGACAGAATTGATTTACAGAAAAGAATACAGAAAACACCAAAGCTCCTGGTAGTGGGAGAGATTTCAAGTAGGGAGAGAGAAGCTCTCTCC